>CABFPE010000407.1:670726-688274 GCA_900660155.1 Hofstenia miamia | reverse complement strand
TGCAAATGGAAAAACAGAATTCTGAAAAGGATTCTCTCTAATAGGTATGTTAAAGAGCACAGAACACAGAGAAGCAAGTGGAATGCCTTAGCTTTTGCAAACCCTGAAAAATGTAAAAATACTAATATAATTTGGGATGCGCTTCAATCAAAAAATCTTATTTAAAAATGCACTCTAAGCAACTTGCAATGCCAAGATCAAATTAGTACTCAGAATGTTTGTCATTATTATAATCACGAATACAAAAATGTTTATGGAACCATATTGTCGGCATACTATTAATAGGGTGTGAATTTATTTAATGTTGCTGCAATATGATTAAAAATTTTTGATCCAATTTCAGTAAAATTTAAAATTTATATTTAAATCTCAAATTTTGTTTAAAAAATTAATTTTTCTATCACGGATTTTAACACACTCTACAACAATTTATTTAATGTTTTGCAAAATATATTTTGGGGTTGTTCTTTTAATTTGCCATTATTTGTGCTATTCTTATTTTCATTGTCTAGGTGCAATTTTGAAGTAAATTTATCTTGTCTGAAACAACTTCAATTCATAGTGACATTGCAAGGTGGTTATTTTTTAATTTGGACATAAAAATAATACGAGAGGTAATACGTATTACCTCTCGTATTATTTTTAAATAGTTGAGTTTCTTATAGTACTATAAGAAACTCAACTATTTAAACTCTATAAATATATTATGATTGTAGTTGATGACAATTTTAGGAACTAGATTATTTCAAAGCTTACAAATAACTAGATTTGCATGTCTTATAAGTATATGTCCATTTTTTTATCTCAAGATAGTGTTGAAGCACTTAAAATTTTCTATTCGCATTAAAAAACATAAATATTTTTTAAGTTTATGTTTGTTTATTGTTAGAATACTTATTTAAATTCGGATCCGTTTCGTGTTGAAAACTAAAATTTTTTTAAAAGTTCGGATCGGATCGGATCCGGAACTTGAAGTTTTTTAGAGTATTTAAAAAATTATGCATTTAATCATGGAATGGATGGCTTCAAGTTTAAGCAATTACTGCACTGATCTCCATTGTAAATTTTGAAACTTTCAGTTCAGTATTGACGTATTTTTATTTAATACAATGACGAAACCAAACCGAGCCACTAGTAACTCTGCACCGCACACTAGGCAAAGTGGCCCACGCTCCGCCACTGCAATTATTTATCCTAGAATGTTTGTGATTGTCATGCGCCTCCTTGAAGATATATTTTTATTTTGATTTTGCATATCATTGTACTTGACATGCAAACCTCGAAGAATACATTGAATAAATTTGGCGCTATGCATTGCAATTGAATTAGATTGAATATATTCTTAGAGTACATCACGATAGGATAATCAGATACATCAGGAAGATATCTACTTACAGGTTAACTTATTGTACAAAATACGGATAAAATCCATTAAAATTTGAATGTTAATTACAAATAGCATTGAATGTTCTTAAAATTCGCCTTTATGTGACATTACGTATTAAGTTTCTACTTAACCGTAAATTTTTCAGAAATTTGGCAATTTTATGATTTAACACTAGATGAAATCCTGATTACGTCAATTGACGTTTTCGACTAAATATACTTGTAGTAAATAGATCCATAGTGAAATTTATCAATTTGCTGATGACACGTGTCTCATAAATACAGATAATGATGCATTTAAGGCCACAAAAAATTTGCAAAATGATATTGAAAATCTTTCTAGGTATTTTATATCCAATCAATTAAAAATTTGAAGAGGTTAATTTCACATATTAGAAGTTTTTTTATTAAATGATATACTGCCATTTAGATATTTACTATGAAAATTTATAGAACATTTAATTGTTATATAGATAATGGAGATTACTTGTTCTAAATAACAAAGTGCACGTACAATTTTTTAAATTAATGTAAACAGCAATTGGTTAGACAGGCTCTATATTGGTTGGCTATCACACTCCAGCTTTGTGTGAAGTGCGTCATTTGGAAATATGTACTATGATATTTATATCAACAGCAACAGTGAGTTAACCCCTGAACACTTGCAGTACAATTCATTTAATTCCAAAAATACAAATATGTAAATGAAATCTTTCGGCGAAAAATGTAAATAACAACTAGCATATCTTGTTAAACATGCAATACACAATACAACTTTAAAAAGCGTATTCACTGCTAGTCATATCTATTGATCTTGATAAAATGTGTTTATATGGATCGATTTCGAGGTTAATCTCTGGTTTGTGAATTTGAGATCCAGATGCCAGTTCGAGATTGCACCTTCTATTATGTAAAATTTTTTCAGTGGAAATATTTCTTTTTACCCGCTTCTTTGTACTTTAAACATTTGGACCCGGTTCTACCCGACCAGCCACTTGGTCAGGAAATTTTTCCTTCTGGTCGTCAAGTGCACTAATGAGTGAGTAAGTAGTGTTTATTCTAAAAATCAAATAACATTTACAAATAATTATATAAACCAGTTGTTAATTTACCATATTTGCACATTAATATATTCAGCGCAGTATGGAAAAAATTGGTCCTGTTTTCTCTTTGTCTTGTTTCTTTGAGAAACATATTTACCGGAATACTTATGTCTTTAGAACAAAGATCATTGAGAATGTGTTTAGGATTATTTTTTTCTTAAAAAGATTTCCAGCAAAATGAATTCTTCTACGCTTAATTTTGATTGCTCCTTCATACGTACCAAATATTATATATAAATTATTTTAAATTTATTGGCTTTGGTACCAAATATTATATATAAATTATTTTAAATTTATTGGCTTTGGTATATATATTACTTATATATGTGCAAAGAGCATGGTCACTGAATGATTCAAACATGAAGGATTTAAAAACTAAGTCCGAATTTGTTTGGATGTAATCAAATAAATTGTTATGCCATGTAGCACAGTCAGTATATACACAATGAAAATCATATGTTGCACACAACATTATTTAACGATTTTTTTCAAGATTATAAAAATAATTTATATTAAAGTCACCAAATATATTTATACAATAGTAGAGATCATTAATTTTGGACATTTCATTTGCCTTGAATTTTAAATAGTCAATATGATAATTCTTATTGGGAATGTATGTGATATTAATCAGTTCTTTATGGCATTTATTTTCAAATGATATAATTTCTATCCAGAGTGATTCAAATATAACGTGTTTTAATTGATATTCTAATTTACATACATGTTTTAATTAATTGGGAGCTGAAATCATGAGCCCACCACCTTTACCTAATCGGTTTTTTATGAAAATGTCATAATAATGTTGGTCAGGATTAAACAAATAAGGATCAGTTTTATGCTGTAACCAAGTTTCAGTAATTAAGAATATTGCACTTTGTCCTATCTTATTTATTAAGTTTAGAATATCATTTCTGTTTTAATTGAGGCCTCTAGTATTGAGATAAACAAATTTATAGTTATTACAGTGATTTTTGAGTTTATTTTCTATTTGCAATTCTTCTAGAATTGGTCCTGGGTTGAGCTTAATATCTCCTGAAAGAAGTAATCTTATGGAATAAAATTAGTTATTGAGGTTATTAAGAAGAAAGGTGCTGAATTTAACTGTATATGCATAATATATTAAATGGGGTTGTTTTAAAGCATGTGTATGTGGATTTATATAAGATATAGGTAAATTTTGTAACATTACATAGATAACTAAATAATATATAATATAATTTACCTTTTATCTGTACATTTTCATGACAATTCAGATGAAGGAGTTGTTGGAAGAAGAGTTCAATGATTTGAAGGATTGGCAGCTTTTAGATAGGTGACATTCAGAATTTGAAATGAAGAGTGAGAAATTTGGCGAGGTTGGAAGAATCCTTTTAAGACTGCTTCCAAAAATGAGAGAGGTAGTTCTGGGCTTGATAGATTTTACAGATAAATAAGGCTTGAGATGGGTTTGTTGTTGACAGACATTTTAAGGTTGAGGTGAGCAATTCTGTGGATGATATTGTCTGAAAGATTCATATTGATGAGGAGAAGGTGAAAGTGATCTGGAGTTTTTTACATTAAGAGGAGTGAATGATGGAGTTACTTCTGTTGTCTTGCTGGTAATGGTTTGTTTGCCATTGTTTTGTTTGATGTTCTGCATTATATCCAACATGTTTACTTTCCTCTGTTTTATTATTTTCTTTGTAGTTAGCCATGGTTGTTTATCCAATTGTTTGAGTTTAGTTTACAATGTTGCTCCCCATATGTATTTATTTGCTGTTTCTCCAAATATATTTATTTCATTTGCACATATTGCTGTTTGGTTTGGTAGTGTTGCCATTGATATTTTGCACATTTGATGCTTCCTTGTGTAGCATAATCCAAAACTAATAAAGCTGCTAAAGAAAATAGTCATTCAAGAAAGAATTAAGATAGAACTGAAATTTGATTAGAAATAAATTATAAATTAATTATCATCTTAAATTACTTTTGTATAATGCAACTAAGAAATTATCAGTGAAAAGATTAACAATTAGTATTTGTTGATTTGAATAATTTGGCAAAATGAAGGGGTCAAATTCACTTCCATTATTTTTAGCCATCTTGGCAGATGAATAATTTGAAATTCAAAATCAACAGGTACTGTTTGAACTACCCAATANGGGTCAAATTCACTTCCATTATTTTTAGCCATCTTGGCAGATGAATAATTTGAAATTCAAAATCAACAGGTACTGTTTGAACAACCCAATATAAATAGAGCAAAACCATTGTAAGATTTTTTGAAGAAAATTCTTTAGAGTTCTTATCTTTAGTTTATTACAGTTTGATTATTAACTGCAATGTTCAGCTAAATGGTTAATGTTTAGTAGTGGTGAGGATCCCATAACAGGAATGATTCTTGGTTCCTTGTTCAAAGCCACAAACCTACACTTAGGTTAGGTATACAATTAGGAGTTTTACTTTTATTTAGCTAACTATTGACTCCCTCTTACATGTATGAATGATAATGAATTCAACATAAGGCTGGTAAGCCAAACAGGTTTTTATATTTATATTTAATCTATGTCTAAATTTATGATGATAATGTGACTTAAAATGTTACCTTGTTTGTATCATTTATTACATTAAGGTTAGAAGCTGCTATTTATCTATCTGTTTTAAAGCCAATATATTTTGGTAATGGCTAATCCTGTATTTATTTAAACAAGCAGCTAGTAACAACCAAGGTTGCAAGTAGATAGCACACTTTACAAAATGACACTAAGTCAAATTGTGTTGAGCCTTGAGTAATCACTAAGCTAGGATAGGGTTCAGTTGAGCTGAGAGGTTTTCTCCCCTAAATAGTGCTTGTTACATCAGCCACTAATTATAGTTATTTGAGTCCAGTAATATAAAGGCTAAGCAGTTTGAGAACAGTACATCTCTACCTACTAGTTTACCATACAATCATATTTAAATAATTGAGGAAATGGATATAAAAGCCTGGTAGAATATGCTACACTTGTGATGATTCCTATGATGTTTTTCTCCATTTTTTGAATCAGTTTCTCATCTTTCCCTGGTGATGCTAGCTTTTCTATTAATCCTTTTAGTAACCAGTTTTTTGTTGAGGTGTTTATTGGTGAGAATGTTATTTCATATCTTTTTCCTTTTATTATCTGATTTCTGGTTTTCCATGACATTGGTATTTTCAGATTTTCTTCCTGTGTTAAGCATATCACTAGGATCAAAGCAGTTGTACAGTATCATATCTCAGGTGCATTGATCTCTTTGAATACCTCTTTATTAATTCCTTTTTTGTATTTAGTTTGTCAGCTCAGTTTATCTTGTGAAAGATAATTTCTATCAAATTGTGGTATTTTTTATGGCATTTCTATATGTATTAGTGGCCATTCCTCTTCTGTTTGCTTGTCTAGTTTTGTTTTTGTCCATATTTCTTGTATTTCTTTCAAATGCTCCTGTCTCTTGTTGAGGCTGCATTTGATGTGCAACTGTGTTGTCTTCTTGAGTTTGTCTGTCATCATTGTCATCATTGTCCTTTCAATGCTCATTGTTTGGCTATAAAGTTCAATTCCTATCAATGGTTCTACCTGTAAGCTTACACCCAGTAGTCTAGTTATAAATCAAATTTGATTATTTCTGATATCATTGTTTTGTTTTCATTCTCCTACAAATATGCTTTGTACTTGCATGCTCATCTCATATAAGAATTGTGGTACCTCTTCTATGGTTGTGAGTGCTACTAACACCATTTGTTGTATCTATTTCTCCAGATTGTTATTGAATTCTTTTTCTTCTAGTATGTGTACTATTGTAAGATTCCCTTCATTAATGTTGATTTCATTGATTTCAGCTATTTTATCATTAAATGCCATCACATTTTGTTCATTAGCTAGTGTAAATTCTTTGTTGTGCATTATGCTTTTGAAATATGGTCATTCCAGTCTTTCAGTCATCCTCTGTGGGTAACTAATTTTGTGTTTACCATTGTTTGATTTCCTTTGTTTATCACCATTGGTAGATTTGCTCCATCTCTTCATGTTTGCTTTCTTATGTGTGTTTTCATTTCTGGGGACAATTTTTCATAGGAATTGTATTTCATCTTGCTTTTGGTATGAAGTATGGATGAAGTTTCTTTTCATCTATTATTGACATTCTTTTGTTTCTGTCATTTGACTGTGTTGTTCTTTCAGGTAGTGCTTTTGTTGATTTGGAGGGGGGCATGTAGCATATCCTGAGTGAGTTTGAATGTTTGTCTAGTGCTGGTGCTCAGTTTGTACTCCATTGTTTCTGAACCATTGCTGATGGGTTCTAGCCAGTCATCCTTTAGTCAACTTCCTTGCAAGCTTGCTTTCAGCATTTGACTAGCTGTGGATTCTGTAGTACTGTCAGCCTTTAGTTGCTTTTGTATACTACAGTTCTTATATCACTGACATCTTCCTCTGGATACTTGTTTGTAAACTTGCCCTTTAGTCAGAGGTGTGGACAACTTGAAGGAAATTTGGATCTTCTTTCACTTTTCATCTGCTTGCTCTTTAATTAGCAGTGCACACTACTAGATGTGGGTACTGGATTGCTGTTTGTCCTCTTGCCCTTTAATTGGCAGTGAGGACTACTAGGCTGTCTCCTTTCTTCTTCCCACTCAGTGATGTTCTCATGGTTCTGCTCCTTTTGATCCTGTGGTTGGTGTGCAGCTCAGTCATCTCTTCTCACTCTTCTCCAGTTTGATTGACTCAGCTCTACTTCTATCACGCTCCTTGCTCTTTTCAGTGATTGATGTTTCATCTTGTTGCACTAATTTCCTTAATTCAGTTAATAAATTTAAGTTCTATGTTTCAGGGTTATAGTTAATATTATTTTTTGCTACTCTTTCTAACCATTATTCTTGGCTGTATTTCTTCTTCATCAGCATTTCATTGAAATTCATCTTCTGGTAGGCTGTTAAGTTTGCCCATGTCATTTGTGTCTTTGTTTTTGTTCTGTACCAGTTTAAATTCTGCATCCTCATCCAATACTGCTTCTTCAATGTCTGTTATTCCTCTTTTCAGGTTTTGAAAATGTAGTGTCTTGCTGTCATTTTGTACATATTCATTATTATCTAACAATTTTTTAATTGTGTATGGGCCTGACCAAATGGTCTTTAATTTTCATACTTGATTTACATCAGTTACTTTGATAGATGTAAATGCATACACTTTGTTTCCTATTTTGTGAGCATGCCCATAAATTTTTTTATTGTAGTTGCATTACTGTCTGGTTGCTGATTTTTTTATGTTGTGTCACATTGTTTCCACATTGCAGTTATTTGTTGTTTTAATTTTCACATGAATTGATTGTCCATCTTCTCTGTGTAGTTGAAATACTGCAAAGAAAGTCATGTTGCCACCCCTCTGACATGTATTGCTTTAAATGGTGTTATTTTTTATGTTGAGGAGGTATTGTAAAAGTATTCAACCATGTCTATTACCTCTCTCCATCTGTTTCCACCTATCCATGATGTTTCCACTCTTATTAATTTTATTAATGTGTGGTTTAGTCTTTCCACTGTCCCATTCACCTGTGGATTGTAAGCAGTTGTTCTTGAACTTCCTATTTCAAGTAGTTCTGTTAATTCTTGAAATAGTGCACTTTCAAACTTTGGTCCCTTATCTGTGATCAATTCAATGGGTCCTATTTTTATTAACCATTCTCATATTATCATGTTTGCTGTTTCTTCTACTGTTGTCTTCTTCATTAGTATCATTCTTGCATATCATGTAAAGTTATCCACCATTACTAGTAAATATTGGTATCCTTCTTTGTCTCTTGATAGCATTTCAATGTTGATGTGTATAATTTCATTTGGTTTTGTAGAGATGATTTTTTAGTGGTGCTCTTTGTGTTGGAAAGGGTTGTCTGTTGTTGAGCAGATGTGCTGCAATTGCTTATCCCACCTCCATGACTTTCCTTATTGCTGTTCTTATATATTTTGAGTTGAAAGTCATCTCTGTTTGTATTATGCCTAATGGCCTTTTTGTGGGCTTTTCTAATCATGTCCCTTTTATAGTATTTGGGTATTGCAATCCTGTTTGTTTTCCCCTCTGCATATAGCAGTACATTTTTATTTAGTATTCATTTGTAACAGTTGTAATAGCTGTTTGCTGTTTTTGAGATTTTTGATTCTTAATTCTATATTTTTTCTTTTATTTCTTTAAGTATGAGGTCTTCTTTTTGTTTTCCTATTATCTCTTCTTTTCTAATTTCCTCTTTCAGTATTATAGGGTTGATTGCTTCCCCTTTTTTGATTACATTTATTTCTGGTAACTCTTCATATTCATTATCCAGTAAAAATTGGAATTGTGTTTTCTCTCCATCTTTCTTTTCTATGTCTTTCTGATATTTGGTTGTGAGGTCTAGAAATCCACATTGCTATGTAAGTTCCTTTTGGTGAATGTGAATTTGTTTAGGAATTCAATCCATCTGGATATGAAGGATGATTTGTCTCCCAAAAATTTTTTCAACCAAGCTAGTTTGCTATTATTAGTTCATAGCCTGAATTTCTTTCCTATTATGAAGTGGTGGACTTTTTTATACTTTCAATTAGCATGTATTTATAATTTTGTTTATCTGTAATTTTCTTTACTGAGTTTTAGTTTTCTCCTGAAGAACTGGATTGTGATTTCTTTATTGTCCTTTAGTTGTCCTAGTGTTGCTCCTATTGCTAATTGTTTATATTTCAGTTGAGTATAAACTCCTTTGAGTAGTCTGGTGTGTTGAGTGACATTAGTTTTAATAGTTCTTCTTTTATGTTATCTAGCTCTTCTTCTTGTTCCCACATCCATCTAAATGGCATTGATTTTTTCATTAGGTTGGTCATTTTGGGTGTTTTACCAGCTATGTTTGGTATGAAGGTACTGTAATAATTGAAAAATTCCATTATTCTCTGTAGGTCTTTTTGTTGATCAGTTTTTTGATTTTTCAAATCATTTCTCATGCATTGTCCTTCATACTAATTTGTCCTTTTTGTATTATTCTTCCCAGAAATACTACCTTTCCTTTTAACATTTCACATTAGCTTCCATTTATTCTTAGTCCCACTTCCTAAAGTATTTTAAGTGTTCTGTCCAATTTCTGTATGTGTTCTTTTACAGTTTTCCTTGTTACTATGATTTCATCAATATATGCATTTATGCCATCTTCAATCATGTGCTTCTTGTTCTTAAGGACTTTGGTTATGTACCTTTGGAACATTGCAGGTGTGTTGTACAGTCCAAATACCATGTAGATTCATTCCATTTGTATAATCTGTATGGTGTTAGAAATGCAGTTTTTTGTGTCTTTCAGCTCCATTTGTACTATCCAATAGGCTTTGCATAAGTCTATTACAGTGAAATACTTGTTTTTACTTACCTCATATAACATATCTTCTATCCTTAGTAGTGGGTAAGAATCTTTCTTTGATATTTCATTTAATTTTCTAAAGTCTATGCACAATCTGTATTTTTGATCTGTTGACAAACACTATGGGAACCACATACATACTCTTGCTGGGCCTTATGATCTTGTTATTGATTAGTTAATTTAGTTTGGCACTCTACTTACTGATAATTTAATTGGTTTGACCATGTTAGTTGTAATTTTATGTGTTTCTCTGATAGTTTGTCCAACACTGATCTTGTCATAGTTGAATATCCTGCTGTGCTTTTGCAATACTGCTTTCAGTTGTCTTAGTTTCATTCTGATTTAAATGCTGATAAACTTCTTCTTTAATTTCAGGTATCTTGTCTTCTGCTTCAGCTTTCATTCCATGCTCTTTAGTTGGTGGTGGGAATTACTCACTTCAAGGGTTTTCATCCATGTGCCCTTTAGTCAACATTGTGGATTACTTTCTGTTTTCATTTGCTTGTCCTTTAGTTGACACTGTGAATTACTCACTCTATTGTTTACTTCTATCAGTCTTCATATTACTTTGATGTTCAATTTTATGTATTTGACAAAGATCTTCACTTTCATTTTATGTTAACATTTCTGTTGATTGCATTCAGTATTGGTATTTTCACTTCTCCTTTTCTTATTGTGCAAATGCTTGAGGGCATTGACATTTGTTTAGTGTTTATGCTTTTTGATTGTATATCATGACTTCTGCTGTTATTTCTTCTTTGGTTTTTATTGAGTGCATTTTCCATGGGTATTGCTACAATTTGATGACTTCTGTCAGTTCAAATAACACATTTAATTCTTCTTCCTCTTCTATTTCTATTTCCTCTTCTTGAACTCTCATCATTCTGTTGCCATAGTTAATGATGCATTTATTTTTTGTTAGGAAGTCATCTCCAAGTATCACTTTGTGCAGTAACATGTTTTTGTGCATGTCTACCACAATTAGTGATTGTTCAAATGTATTGTTGGCTATTCATATTTTTACTTGATTGAGAACTCCCTTTGTGTTGATGTAGTCTGCTGATGCATCAACTATTCTGTTTTGGTGATTTTTTGAGCTTGTTTCTTTTGAATCCTAGTTTGTTTTCACATTTGTCAGTTATATTGGATGTTGCTGCACCTGTGTTGATAGTAGCTTTTGTCATAATTCCTTTAATCACAACTGTGATTGTGTTAAAGTTATGTAGGTTCATTAATATCATTGAAGGTGCATGGTTTTCCTCAGATGGTGCTTCTCAAAGTTTTCTGATTCTTGGATTATTACCTCTTCCTCTTCAGAGAGTGCTTGTGTATGTTTCTTCATTATTTGATCATTGTTTCTCAAATTTGTGGTTGTCTGCTTGTTCCACATTGCTTTCTCATATATGCTCAAGTTGTATTCTAGCATTGCTTGGATGTCTACTACTTCCTTATCATCTTTTCTAGCTTATTGTTGATATCACATTTGATTTCAAATTAAAATCATATATTTTCAGGAAGGCCTTTGCTTATGTGGGAGAATAGATCACATTTCAAGTATTTTTTCTTCTTGAGCTGAGTGTTAACAGTCACTTGACTTGAGATATGTGTGTAGTTTCTAATGCCATTGAACTTCTGCATTATGGTTCCATTTAGAATAAGTCTATACTGGTTCTGATAGTATTCAAAAAAGGTTCAGGTTAACAATTGGTAATTATTTTTAGTTTCTGCATCTAGCATAAAATAATGCTGGTAGGCTGCTCCTGATAAAGATAATGGCAGTCTCACAGCTGCTGCCTCATGTGATACTTTTCATTACTTAATTGTTAGCTCAAAAGGTTGTACACATTCTTTGAATGTAGGAGAGTAACTGTCTATCTTCCCAGTGAATTTTTTTATTTGCACTTTGCAGGGTGTTGTCTCCTCTTTATTGTTTTCAGGCAGTATTGACTTTCTAATTTTGGTTTGATTATTTTCTCCATATCAGTTTCTTGTTTCACTCTTTTCCTTTCTTCTGATGTTAGTTCTTCTGTTATATTTTTTCTCTTTTTCTTTCTCCTTCTCCATTTTGATTTTGTTTTGTTTTTGACTTGGTGCCCCTCTGCTTCTTTGTGGGGCAGTTAACTCTGCTTCATCATTTTCTAATAACTGTTTGTTTTCAATTTCTAAGTCCTTATGCATCATTTCCTGCTTTTTGATTTGTTCTATGATGCATTTGATTGCTTCTGTTAGCATTTGTGTTAATTTATACACTTGGATTTGGAATAGGTTCCTTTGTTCTTCCAATCTGTTGCACATATCCAGCTTTAACTCTTGAATTATAATTTTTCTTTCATTCTCCATTTATTTGAATTTTCCAGTTAAATGTTTTTTAGTGTGGTTTCTGTCTAATGACTTTGTTTTAATATTTTGAAGATATCTTTGGACCTTGGCTCTGGCGACATTTGGATCATCTGCATTTCAATGTGAGTAATGGGGGTTTGGTTGTCTCTTGATAGACTCTCACTTGAGGCTCTGGGGGTTGACTGTGTGGTCCTTGCCTTTTTTTTATTTTTGCCATTTGTCATTTGTCTCAATTTGCTGCTGAAATGATCAGTTGCTTCTGGTGGGTTGATATCTCAATGGTGTTCTAATTGTGAAAAGCATTTAGGGTTTATGTCCTTTTTGTCATTAGGATCCAAAAAAATTTCCCAGTAGATCAGGTAGCTGTTTATATTTGCTCCATATTTGTTCTCCATTTTAGTAATGTATCTATGAGCTCAGTGTTTGTACATTGAAAGCAATATCTGTTAATATAAATATTTCCTTGATGTTAGTAGGATACTGCATCTTGTTATGGTTGCCATGTAGAATCATCACCCAAGCTAGGATGTACATTAACAATGGTAATTTACTTCTTTGCTTCACAAATTCCTATTGCAGGACTTGTCTATCTGCAAACTGTATAATCTTTAGAATAACTTAGAAAAACAACTAATATTGGTTTCCATCAATTCCTAATTGATTAACGTTTAGGTAACCACCAACTCCAGTTTGGTAGTGGGCATCAGCCCAAAGCTGAATCAATTCACCAACATTCCATTCATTGTAAGATTTCCATCAACTGATGACTCAGCTCACAAGCAAAGAGTAAAGAGTTCTATGTGTGCCCTATTTAGTGATGAATAAATAGAGTTACACTATTCAACTTATTCTCACTCTCATTGTGTGATAACACTTAGAAAACTGTTAATATTAATTGACACTAGCTGCTATACAACATATAGACATGATAAAAAAAAATGTATATACATCTATCAAATAAAAGCAGCTCCCTAACCTACATATATGTTTTTGTACAGATTAAGTAACTGAATATACTATTAATTGTGTTCTTCAACCTAACATGTTACTAGCTGCTTATTACATAGAATAAGTAAAGACAGTAATAATGCATAATTGCTATTACAAAAAACTATTGGCGAATTCAGATTATAACAAACAGCTAATTAACTAGCAGCTTCTTATCCTACATTTAGTATTTAATAAATCAATCAAGGTCACATTATCAGTCCCATTATAGTCAACAATTTGGATCTAAAAAGATAATTTCTACGTTTGACTATAAACTAGCTGTTTTAGAATTAGTTATGAGATACATGTTCACAAATGACAGATAGCTAGCTAAGCAGACTATAGAAAAAACCTTATTCATATACCTAACTTAAATGCATTTCATGATCAGGGGCGCAGAACCTGGAATTGTTCCTGTAATGGAATCCTGACCACTACTCAGCATGAACCACTTAGATACACATTTCAATTAAATAATCAAACCGCAAAATAAGTAGAATTTGAAATAGCTCTGAAGAATTTATTTTGTCAAATTTACACTGAGTTGCTTCTATTTATAGTATGATCAAAAATAAGTGCCTGTCGATTTAAAATTAAATTCACATAGACAATTCTGCGTGTTTTTGCTAAAATTAACAAGGAGGGATTCATCCTCAGATTTTGGTCAAATTAATTTATCGACAAATACTTGCTTGCACATTATTTATATTTGCTTATTAAATCATAGTTAGCTAATTTCATCACATTGGTTGCTAACTTTAATTATTATTTTCGATCTTGGTTTATTAAGCAGCTAGAAAATCTTATTAAAATAGTAAGCAGATTTTTGTTCTTTTTTTTCTTCTTTTAGTTTTTTAATTTTATTATGCTACAAAAATAATGTTCTTCCAGGTGTTCACTTATTAAAATCACATCAATAATTGAATCCCATGAGTTGGTTCCTTTATCATGTATAATGTATTCAGTTCACAATTTAGAACATTAAGAGATATTCATAAGCAAAATAGGAATTTACGTCTCCACACAAAATAATTCCGTGTTCTGGGTTATATAATAAAAACTCATCAATACTTTGAATAAGGAAATCATATACTACACTATAAATCTCTCAAGTTAGAGAGGGAAGAATATCTACACAAATGAAGAGCAATTCGTTTTCAGTAATATTTACTGTTACAAATTCAATATAGTAGGGCTTGCTGAGAATTCATCAGCTGATATACCATAAAAACCAAAGTGATTATTTCAGTAGGTCATTGGTTATCAAATATTTGTTGCAACCACCACAAATAAATTCCAATCATTTTTATAATTTAAAATTTCTTTGTTGCTATTACTTACTGAAATGTAAAAAAATTCAAGAAAACGTAGCAACGAGAGTTCTTAGTGCCACAAAAATCTTATTACAGTCCTTCCCTTCAAAGTTTTTAGCATCGGAACCATAAGTCTCACGATACTATACCTCAAAATGTTAAAAACAAAAATGTCAAGAAGCACAAAATTATCCATCAGTTTCTCAAAAACACAAGTTCATTAACATGACTAGGATTTAGCTATTGTTAGCACTGCAGTGCTAAGTGTTACTCTAACATATTATTAAAGCCTTGAATATCCCAATTAAGTTCGAGCAACTTGCGCAAGATTGCGATAAGGCGATATTTTCCAGTAACCTAGGTCAAAATCATCGCCAAAATCAAAGTTTTCAGCACTTGTTAAATACAACTCAAATTCATTTGTGACATTACTGCTTGTGTCATCCGTTTCATCTTTGCCAGTTTCGAATCAACTGTTAAGTAGCATGCACACCTACAACTTTGCGCACAACTTTTTGGGTAATTATAAAGTTCACAGCAAAAATATTTTGCGTACACACTTCCAACTTTGCGCGCAACTTTTTAGTTGAATTATATGTATTACCATTTTTATTAATTAAATCTACAGTAAATTACACTACAACCAATACAATGAAGCAGTCTGAAGGAAAAAGACAGTTTTGAAAGCACCTTATGCAATTTAAATCAGTCATGTAAATAATAATGCGCGGGTAAATTGTTTCTGTCACAATGAATCGAGCTATAGCAACATGCCTAATTGCAGTTTATGTCAATAGGGAACAACAAAATCGTAAGTTCCGCCGCACACTTCCGTTAAGGCTTAAGTTAAAGTTACCTTAATGGCAGTGTGCGACGGGATTAGCTGAACCTTAACTTAGCAATTAACTAAACTTAAAAAATATACATGTATGATGTGACAAGTTCATTGAAAAGTGAACTGCATTTATCAGTTAAAACATGTTTTGCGAATTTTTATAGAATGACTACTGATCATTTCGATTTCCTTTTTAATTGTTTGGGAAGTTACTTGCAAAAGCAACAAAGCTGCCTTAGAGAGGGTACGTTGTGCGAATGCGCCAAACCCTGCATACAAGAATAAATGAATATTACAATTATTGAAACACAGAAAGATTATGGGATGCAAAAGTAAAAAATATTTTAAAAAAATTAATAACACTAATTTTAAAATTGTTATTATAATATAATAATTATATCATCTGTTAATTAATTACAATAATTTTCTTCATTTGTAATGATATTTTTATTAAAGAAAAGTAGTTTGTTACAAAATTTAAATTGTGCACTCCTCAGAAATAGATTATTGAATTAAAAGTTCACAACAAAGTTGGAATCGCGTACACACTTACAACTTTTCTTGTGCGCCTCATTAAATCACGAAAGGTTGCGCGCAAAAGTAGAACCAATTTAACTTCTCAAATTAGGTTGCGCGCAAAGTTGGAATCGCGTACACACTTACAACTTTTCTTGTGCGCCTCATTAAATCAAGATAGGTTGCGCGCAAAGTTGTAAGTGTGCACGCTACTTAAAGCGCACAGACAGAACCGTCTAATGTGATGTGGTTTCCTACTCTGTAAACAAACGTTCAGCGCACGAACCTTTCAGTTTGTTTAGTTTCACAAAATAATGTTTTCTTTTATGATAATTCTCCGTCGCACTTTGACTTAGCGATGAGAGCTCATACTCAAAGTGGAGATCGCGAATACAGTGCCCGCCGACTCAATTAAAATAGTGCGCAACGTGTTTCCATCGCGATTACGCCCATTCCATTATATTATGGTTTTTGACAGAGATGTCGAATCGAATAACGAATATCGAATAATTCGGTCGAATAATCGAATATTTCGCTATTTCTCTCGAATACGAATAGATTGATTTACTCGAATACGAATTCGAATAATAAGGTTCGAATAGCACTATTCGATTATTCGATTTTTGCAAAACATGATTGGAATTGTTATAATGTATGATAAATAGCTAAGAAAGAAAAAATCGTTCTAAAGGGTAGGTCTAAAATACGAAAGTTAAATTTGTAAACAAAAATAAGAAAGGGAGATGTGACATGTTAGAAATAAGCATGTCAANGCCTCATTAAATCACGAAAGGTTGCGCGCAAAAGTAGAACCAATTTAACTTCTCAAATTAGGTTGCGCGCAAAGTTGGAATCGCGTACACACTTACAACTTTTCTTGTGCGCCTCATTAAATCACGAAAGGTTGCGCGCAAAAGTAGAACCAATTTAACTTCTGAAATTAGGTTGCGCGCAAAGTTGGAATCGCGTACACACTTACAACTTTTCTTGTGCGCCTCATTAAATCAAGATAGGTTGCGCGCAAAGTTGTAAGTGTGCACGCTACTTTAAAAGGAACTGCTGTAGAAATAGTTGTTTCTATTATTCAATATGGGACGTCTGCAAGCATCTGTGCGCAGATTATAGGCAATTAAATTAGTCACTGAGTAATCAATAATAAATCAAAGAATTCAAACATATCGTCAATGTTAGTTATCATCCACCCTCTTCTAACAATGATACAAATTATTATATCAATACATCAGTAAAAAATATACAGATTAATTATCACACTGTACCTTTGACTATTGCAGGAGACTTCAATAATCTTAGTATTAACGATTTTGTAACTAATGGTTTTACTAAACTAGATCATGGTCCTACAAGAGGTATGTCTTCACTTGATTTAGTGCTTACAAACTCTCCACATCTTGTAGATTACGCCGCAACTACATCACCAAGCTTCCCAACAGATCACCTTGGGGTTCTTGTAAACCCAATTTGTCGATTCCCAGTTAAACGCTTTCAATTATCTTTCCGTGACTGAGATGCTCGGTTTCATCTAGCATTTTCAACTGCACTTATATCTAGTTCATTTGATTACATTTATGATTTTACAGACGCTAATCTTGCATTGACTAAACTTCAACAGCACATAAAGGAACTATTCGAAAATTGCTATCCTATTAGAACTGTGTGGATGAGTAATCGTGATCCAAACT
>CABFPE010000407.1:606697-631980 GCA_900660155.1 Hofstenia miamia | reverse complement strand
CCTGCCACTATTATATATATATATATATATATATATATATATGTATTGTTTTCTCTAAATGCACTGCACAAATCGATCCCGTCCGGGTGCGGCTTGCGCGAAGTCAAAAGCCGTCAAAACAGGCGTCCATGGCTACTCATGAAAGTGTGTGAAGATGAAGACCAATTGTATTTTCCTTGTTTACGAAGAAATTATTTGATTGGCTTTATTTAAATTCACGTAGCATAATTTCACAATAGTTATAGAAATTCGAGCATATTGACTTTATATTGCATTCATAAATGTCCAATAAAAAAATTACGGCCACTACAATTATATTAAAATTATACTTCCCAATGTAAAACTCAGTATGTACAAGTAAGCTCTAGCCGCATTATGCTAAAACTAGGTTTCCATACCCCGACACGTGTATAACTATTTGTCACATTCAAATAATTGCTAATGTCTTCCATTGCTTTGTATTTTTGTGGAGCCCACAAACGATCGTTCTCTCATCGATTATGAAATTGGAATCATTTAAGCTCTTAATGTAAATTGAAGTAAAAATGTTTCCCAATTCCAAAGTTTATGAAATCCCATTTGGTTTTTCAAAAAACATTTCTAACATAAATTACATATTACCTCTACTACAGCTTATCATATCATGCATTGAAATAGCGTTATAACACCAAAAGGCATGCCTGCATAAGCGAAGCGCTTGAAAACGTTGTTTTCTAGTCATTAAATAATTGATGTGTTTAAGTGCAGTTATGTTTGTTTGTAAACGTTAATGATGTAACATTTGTTTACCAACTTTGGATTTTTAATTCATTCATTCATAATAGAACAATTTGCAGTCCTATCAAAGAATGTTTGTTCAATTTATTTAATAGTATATTAGTTTTATTTCGATTTGTTTAGTTCTAATGAATTCATTCGCAGGGTATTGTACTGTAGAACCCTATATATTTTTCATGATTCTTATGTCATTCTTGAACTTCCCTCTTCAGCAATCATACGTTTACAATAATGTGAGTGATGTTTGTTTATTTTTATAAATATTTATTATCAGATATTGCAATGTATACATTTATTCTGTGGTTGCGAGAAAATATCATTATCTATGACATAATGTTGTGCATATTGGCGGACATTGTCTAAATTTATATCAACTGAGGGTCCCAATACCAAGGCCGTTAAGCAAGAGTTTAATTTCATTTTCATTTTTACTTTATTGACATAATTTTTTTCTTAGTTTACTTGCAAATGTAATGTACAATTTGACAAGATTCACCATCGTGCACTTTCTGCAATTGTTAGTATTTGCTTAGAATCATGCAGTGATGTTCGATTATTTGCTGTTAGAAAATAGTTATACTGGTTTTTGACCTCATTTTTTCATTTCAATGCTTTCTGCATGTAAACGACTTAGAACCCAAACCTAAGAACTACATTAATTCCTACATAGGCATTTGAGATTTCCCTAGGAATCATTTACTGATAAATCAGTTGTTTTTGAGAATTATGATTCCATGATTCTAATGAATGTGATGTACAGAAAACAGTGCAACTTTGAGGTACATGCACAGCTGGATTCTACTAGTACATTATAGGGTAATGATATCTACAAAATTCAAGGTAGGCTCCGCTAAAGCTGGCCCCAAATACGAAGAATTTGTCATATCTTTGTATTGCTTATCATTTAAGACGTTTTACTCTAAGGTCCCGAATTATCGGACCCCCCCCCCCTCCGAAACTTGATTTGGCTCTAAAATTGCTTAACTCTCCGTTTTTTGATTTGCAGGGTACCTAGTTATTTTGACCCTTGTTAGGTTTAATTACCAAAAAAATAAGAATTAATTGTTGCAAGATTTGTTTAGTTACATCTAAAAATTACAGTTCAATGTTAATAATATTGTACAAATTTGAACATTAGATTAGGATTAGTTAAGTATACGTTACTCAGACATTTAAATAATTTAAAAGAGACCTCAATAATTTAGACAACCCCGTTTTTATATGCAAAAAAATTATTAAAAATCGCAGACCCCACCCCCGATAATTCGGAACCTCAGAGTAATATTTTTATTAATTTTTACTTTGCTTTGTATTAGGTCAGCTTCACTTTACCAAAATGACAATATATGACATTTAACACCATTTAAGTATAATCATTTATAATACGAACAACCATTTATTTTTGATTATCTTTGCACATTTAGGCATTTTCGATTGATTAGTATTCTATTTTAGGTTTGCTCAAAGTTGTTTAACTCGAGCATTTGTAAAGATATTAATGATCATAAATTTGCTGTCGACGATGCTCAGAAAATGTCCTCTCACATCACATTTTACTTAAATGTTGTCTACACCGTGCCACAGATGTTTTCTGCTCCTATATTGGGGGCTCTTAGTGATCGTATTGGCCGTAAATATCTCATGCTTTTTCCTGCCATTGGATTTACATTAGCTTTTAGTTGTTTTATATTTGGGAGCATTTTCACACCTAGTTCTTTAATATTCATATACTTTGGGAACTTCTTTCAAGGCCTTGGAGGGGCATACGTCAGTGTTTACATGCTGGCTTACAGTTATATCGTGGACATTTCATCTACTCAGTACGTTTTAATAATCGTTATTTACAATACTTCGCACGAAAAATTAGAATTGGAATCGGTTAACCGGTTATGTTTAAATCGGTTAACTGGTTAAAAAAATTCTAACAGCTTCAGAACTAAAAAATAGAATTCTCATTCAACATTTTCTGCAACTAGAGAGATATTGTTATAATATAATGCTATGCTTTTTGTAGCTCATAACAAACTATAAAACTAAATATTAGATGTGAATTTCTATCAATGCATTTCGAAACTCACGTCCGAATATTGCTAATGGATTTCCACTGAATCTGCAAAAATCTGTTTTTATTCAATTTGTTTTCCAACTTGTTTCATAAAACAGGAAATGTTTTTTTTCAATTTTAATTGTGACAAAAGACCCTAATTTTCTTGCCCTGGTTTAATCACTGAGTTTCGGGATTCATAAGAAGACTTGCATTTTGTTTGTTCGAGACATCAAATTGATTAGCTCGTTAAAATAGATGTCGCTTTTTTTAAAACTCACAGATCAATTCGAAATTGCATTTTAATATTTAGCTGAATGGCGATTGTTTGTCTTGATTATAATGATGGGTTCACCTGACCAGATCTGACCTGCTTAATTGTTAAATCTAATCGGATCTTGATTTAAACTTGCTACATCCTGATGCCCATTAAGGAAGGGATTTTATAAAAGCAATATCATCTTCTCAAAAAAATTTCTATTTTCGTTTACACTGTATTTCAATGCTAACATCTTCTAAAAGAGCAGAAACTTATTCCATGTAAATATTTTTTTAAATGAGACCCAATCTTGCAACCATAGTAACATCTTGATATTATATAGGATGTCTTAATGTAAATATCAATATCAACTGTAATACTACTGCAATTAAAAGATAGGTGGCCATAAAATTTTCAGTGAGCAAACAGGTTGGCTCTATTATTAGCTCAAATCCAATCATAAATCAACTAAACATTTGCCATTGGCGTTGCTTAGGTAGCCGAGATACAGTAATTATCTTAGGCAATAATTTTTGATGTTTCAGCCAGCTTGTGAGGCATATAACACATGTAATGAAGAAAAACACTAAAACAAAGTATTGATACCAAATCAGACTGAGTTTAATGGGTGTTTGCCATCTCATGCCGCTAAAATAAGACCAAAATGATCAAACAATATGGATTGTCTTGAAGGTGATTCTGATCCTGTTTTGCCCTTGACTTGATTTGTAACTCCTCAAATCTGACCTGACGTCATCTGATTAATCCTGATAGACCTGATCTAAAAATCCTGACCTGACTCAACACTGCTTGATTTTATTTTACATAGAAATTGTGCAGTTATTTATTTTTATATAATGTTAAGAAATTTAATTTGTTCTTTATTCTCAATATAATACAAATATTGCATTAATTTTAATCTGTTAAATTTAAACAATTTTTTATGTATTAAACATTATTCAGGAATTTATGCTAATGCAAACTGCAGAGATGGAACTAACCAATAGGATTAAATATTGAAATCCCAAAATCACTGGCATCATTATTCAATACACGCTAAAAATTTATCTTACTTTTCATATCAGAAAAGTAAAAAACATCCTATATGCAGATCTTCAATTATGTGCAAAATGTTGTCGATATTAACCAGATTTTAATCACACAATTTCATTGATTTCTGAAGTTTTGGCTAACTACCAGTGATACTAAAAATTTAAATCATATTGTCTGACCTTCAAAATCATTGACGGATTTCCAACACTGTTCCGAATAATCCTATTATAAAAGCATATTTGAAGAATTTTTTTGAAATATTTATGCTTTTGTTGGATAATGTTGCATAGTTTGGAAGAAATCAACCCATATTTTTGCAAAAATCTTCAAATTCATGTGTCACCGAATGTATCTATAAAACAAACAGTGACGGACTTGTTCAAATAGTCAACGTGAAATAATGTTTATCAATACATAATAATCTTTGGAATTTATTCTATTCCAAAGATTGTTTGCATTTCTGAACAACGTATATTCGATGCTTTAGATCACAAGATTTTGTTTAAAATATATACGTTGCTCCTTGACATGCATTTGATTTACAGTCTATGTAAATTAGCTATGCACCTTAACACATTGACTGCCACAGCCAAATCCTTGATGTGAGCAATAGGCCCAATTTTTTTAAATTTATTTTTTAATACATTCCATGTCAAAATATCATTGATCGCCTTTTAAAAGTCCACAAATAAAAGCATCTGAAATAATTATATGGATACGAGGCAAATTTGGGATATAACATGTATCCAATATATGGATACATGGCAGTCAATGTGTTAAGCAAAAATGAACGGGGTTCTTCCTCCCATTATATTACATACCAACATAATTAATATTTTTAAAGCATAATTTGTCTGTGTTAAAGATCCCATATGTTTATAAAAATGGTAATAATCATGTTTATCACAGTTATTTCACTATTAACTCCACATTTGCCAAACTTGAGTGTCTTTTGGAGGATTAAGAATACTGAATTACTTCATTATCATCGCTCAGTAAAATTCCCATTGTCTCATCTAACCCTATTTCCACTAGTGTTACTTTTACATAACAAACCAATTTGTCCGCATTTTGAGCAATTTTATCAAAGTCTGTTCAGAAACATTGAAAGGTTTTAACAAGGACACATCTATGTAGTAGTGCTCACTCATGCAATGATGTGCTTATGTCTGAATTATTTGCAAATAAGAATTTTGTTAAATTGAAAAATCCCATTTTTGTAAAAATATTCAAATTATTTCCATACTTAGTGTTCAGATAATGAGGCACGGTATTCCCAATGGGAACAACCAGAGGTGCGATTAGGATTTTTTAAACGGGGGCTGACAGAAAAAAAATTGTAAACAAAAAGTTTTTTGAACAAAAGTAAGCTTACACAAAATACAATCGTGTGTTTTTAGCCGCAAATCGAATGATAACATCTTGAATTAAAGTGTACTATCTTCTATTTTGAGGAAAAGAGAACAAATGTCTTATGTGTTCGCAGCTGGTCCCAACGGGGGTGGGGCACCACTGGGAACAACAACTACTCTGAAATATTTTGTTTTTTCGAAAATCTGTGTGAGTCCTGTTCAGGTGCGCCTGGACAGAACCAGCTCGCGAATATCAGACAAAAAAAAGAGGAGACAACTCTCTATTTTGTGGTGTTTCTAGATTTTAAATATCTTTATTAGTTTGTGAGCTACAAGTGTTTAAGAAATTTTTGTTGAACTCATAACAGATTTTCAAAAATCCCTACTGGAAGTAGGGTTAAAGGTCATGTTATTTCCTTTGACGATCAAGTTACAAATAGGTTTTTCATCCACTAGTGTGTGAAAGCTCAAAACGAAAAAATTCAAAGTGGGAATTTTCAGTCTCCAAGAAATCAAACAAAGCACGGTGAACCCAGGGAAAGTACCACCTAGAAACTGGCGACATTGAATTTTCCATCGTTGAAACATCCGTGCAGCATTATCCACTAGTTTAAGAATGTATTTATTCATTGCTTTGAGGTCTTCATTGATAAAATAATAATTAGAATTGTGTAGTACTATTGTAAATTTTCTATAACTGTATCGCATGTTCAATATTTTTTATGTTGCAAGTAGCACACATAAATATTAAACATACGTTTGTAATAAGGAGAACGGTGTAAGTTGATGCTAGGGGCAAATTGATATCATTCGTTTATTAAAAAATAACAGTGCAAACAATGTAAATATAGATCACGTATACTTTGTTGTATTTTAGATATCGAACTATGCGCCTCTCGATTGCTGAGTCATTTAATTACTTGGGAGCAATGGTAGGATTACTGAGCGGAGGATACCTTCAGAAAAAATTTGGATATTCTAACATCTGGATTTGTTTTATTGTATTGAGCATTATAATGCAAGTCTATGTCATTATTTGGTTGCCAAATGCGCGGCCTGTAAGTTTATTTTCTAAAATTAATTTTTAGTATATTTTCTGAAATTTGCATGCTAAATATTTACATCTGAGAAGCTTATAAATTCAAATATAGTATAGTCAAGTATGTATGTATCTGAATTTGCCAAAGGGCATGGTTTGAGACCCTGCTTCTGGAGTTTTAACAGAATCGCAAATGTAGCAATTTCACATCTGGAACGGAAGGCTTCTTAATGTTTTGTAATGTATTATTAAGGTTTTCTATAAAATTTTATAAACCTCACACTATTTAAGAAAGATTAGTTTCTATATAGAATTCGTCATTACTCACAACTAGTGGTCAGGAGTTTTAGGTCAAGATTAATCAGGTCAGGTTTCAGATTAGTCTGAGGCGTCGCAAATCACGTCCAGTTCAAAACAGGATCAGAATCAGGTTTGACAACATCGGTTTTGTTTAATCAATTTGCTATGATTTTAGTTTTATTTAATAGAAACTTCTAGTTAACTCAGTATGATGTGGTTTCGTGTTACATTATTTGGCCTACTGCTTTCCTTCATTACATATGTGATATGTGTCACAGACTGGACTAAAAATAAGTAGCTACAATTACTGTACTCTACCTATGCAGTATCAATAGACAATGCTTTGTTCGGTTGAGATTGCATTTCAGTTAATGATTGTGTCACCCTGTTTACTGAATGAAGTGTTTATGTTAATTTATCTCTCAATTGTTTTAGTATTACAGTTGGTATTTATATTAAAAACAGCCTAAATAATATCAAGATATCATGAATGGGTTTTATTTTAAGGAATTACTTAATTCGAATACTTTTCCGTTCTATTAGAATATGTTAATACCAAAAACAGATGTTTGCATTAAAATAAAGTGTACAGTGAAAAGTTCTAGTAAATCTCTTTAACCTTTGATATCAGGATTAAATAGGTTCAAATCAGTTCAGGTTTGAAACTGAATCAGGTTATGTATGAAGTGCATGTGAAAACATCTCTACTTACAATTTCACAAATAGAACATGGGACCAGAGGCTTAGTAACTTTTGTGAATTACACATTTGGAACGCAAAAAGCCTATTTAATGCAATAATTTTATTCGTTGTTAAAAACATGCCTGAATTTTTAAGATTGAAACTAATATATAACTTATAGATTTCCAAAAGCACCGCATGTTGGTCTCAAACAACAATTAATTGGTATTGAGGTATTAGAATTTCCATGCTCGTGGGTAATCTCATTCAATATATTATAGATTCATGGAGTTAAATACTTCTTGGGGGACACTTCTGCAATTTTATAACATACATTTGCCTAAAGTAGTGGTTCTCAACGGGGTCCATGTAACTTTTCTGGGGGTCCACAATCAAAATATAATGAATTGGGAAATCCATGGTCACATTTTTTGTCCAGATGGCAATTCTAAATCAGAACGTTTTTCATTATATTGAGAATTCAATTTCTACAGAAATTTTCATTATTTTCAAATGCTAAAAGTAAAAATATTCCCGCAGCTGTTTTATTTATTTATATAAATTTAATTGTTAAATAATTTATTAGTTTAGTTTTCCTTCAAAATCATTTACTAATCTTTAATATTAACAATTCCTCTATTATTATATAGTGATTTTTTGCAGGGGGAAGAGGTCTAGTTAATAATTTAAGAAAAAAGAGGTCCATGAGTAAAGGTTGGGAACCACTGCCCTAGAGGATCAAATTACATTTTCTCCAAGTGTAATAATATTGTTCAAGAGGTTAAGCAATCTCATTATAGGGAAGTTGCTATACGCGTTTTACATTAAAATTTGGTAGACATTCTTTTTACAATTTCTCATTCTAAACTTTAGTAAACAACATTGAATTTTAAAAAAATAATAGTGTGCATTTGAAGATGGATTTTTACCGATGTTTTTAGAAAAAATATGAATCAGGCGGGTCTTGTTTAAAGATTGATAGATTATTGCTTAGGATTTTACCATGTATTCGAAAGCGATTAAATTGGACGCGAGCTATCATTTTCTTGCTAATCGGTGCTACCTGCATGGATCAACTAGCAGGAACAGGTATTAGATGTTCGTTTAAACTATAAGATATAATTTTTCTTTTAGCTGAATCCGATATTTTGTATCTCTATACACATAAGAAACCGCTGAGCTTTAACGATGTTCAATATGGTCTTTTCATTGGCACAAAGTACGCCTCATGTACAATTGGCACCATCTTAATCCTTCCAATACTCAGCAAGAAGTTAAAAGTTCACGATATTATTCTGTTAATGTGCGGTTTATTTAGCAAAGCCTTTTCTGAAATTCTCTTGTCAATTGCATTCCGTCCGTGGATTGCTTTCTGTGGTATATTATTTGTTTGCGGATCATTATCATATATATCACTGTTGATTACTCGATGCAATTGTAACAGCAGTTTTGCTTAAAAATTCAAACTGATTGTGCAAAATTTGCAGAATGTCTGTGCTACCCAGACATTCTTATATAGTATGCTGTTCGAATATACATCATTTATGATTTCTTAACACAGAATGCTGAAATTCTTTTTATGATTTCTATAGAAAGTGGAATTTATTCGACCCTAATTTTAGTTATCTGCCGCATTAATATATGCGAAAACTTTCTAACAGTAGGTCACCATTGTTTTGAGTTTCTAATCCACCTGTCCCGGAAATAAAAAATATCAATGTCTTGTTCATAATGATCGGTTTCTGGTTTTAAAGATAGAATATATTCAAGTTATGTGCTCGTCCAGACGAAATCTTTTTGCAGTGCTAATCATCCATCCCGCTGGTCTTGGTGTAATCGTTTTCAACGTCACTGTGGCCTCTAATTGTTTTTTGCAGTCTATCCAATTTGCAGAAATATTTGAGCATAATTTGATGCTAGTTACTACAACATGCCTTAACATGTACTATGACAAAATTTGAAATAATTGAAAAGGTTTTTTAATTTTTACTGATGTCACACAGTGTCAGATTTCCAGGGTGCTCAGAAAACCCCTTTTATTGTCACTTTGATTTTCATATATTTGCCGAATTTTCATTAATTTTTCAGTATTTTCATTTACCTGTAGTATAATTTTAGTTTTTGTTTTGACTGGTTTTTGTTCTAAGAAATTCTTCAAATGTGAACTCTGCACAATAGAATTAAAAAACATCAATTTTTAAAATAGGCTGTAGCCCTGCATTTGCCCAAGGGTTCATAAAAGTGATTCCCTTGCAGTCTACAATTTTAAATAATGTAAATGTGTTGCTGGTTTAACTTATATAATATATATTCTCATAAAATACATTTATTTATTATTGGAATTAGAGTGAGTAAACCATTATTCCTGTTGTGGAGATTCTCAAGCACTTAATTGCTGTGTATATCTACACATACATAGATTATGCTTACACATTGTCATTATAGTTTGTTTTGCTTTAGCTATACTATTTTTCATATAGAAATTTTACTGATATTTAAATTATGTTTAGTTCCAATTGTTGGATTGTTGGCGAATATTTCAGCACCCAGTGCACGTTCCTACCTTTCAAAGCTAGTAAATTCAAACGAAATAGGTAGGGTTTAGCATTACTCTATTTTATCAGTACACAAAAAATTTACGCTTAATGCTTGTATGTTTTTTGCTTAAGTTATGTATAAGTTCCAAAAATCAATTGAATTAAGCACAAATCACAAAGATTGGATTTTGGTATTTCATATATTTGAAAAAAGGATTTTATTGTAAGTCCAACAATGGAAAATTTGATGTTTGCACAGGTGATGCAACTTCTGCCTATTGAATGAAATCATGCTGCAAAGCAGACTCCTTCTATACTCCCACGCAATCTTGCACAATATCCAACTATTTCATCAACAGTCAAAATTTTGATGTACATAGTATCTGCATATTGAGAATTGACAATATTCAGTTTGAAACTTGTCGCTCATTTGCGCATCTTGTCACACCGATAATAAGTTCTGTAGTCGCTGACAGTCCCTCATCGTATTGTAAAAAGGTTTTCCAAAAATCAGCAAATGAGCTCATCAACAATAACTAGGTTCCAAGAAACCGATTGCAACAGCATAGTTGCTTTATTCATGATATTGAATTTGGTTCTCTGCTAAAGTCCATGTGTATCTTTTGATTGGTTTCTAGAAAAATGATGTCCAGGACATGCTCTGTTAGAAAAACGAAGCGCCTCTCATTTTTGTGGTGGATGTGCCAGATTCAAATGTCGCGTTGTTAACATGCTTCAAGCTCTTGGTCAATCGGCTAAAATTAATGTAAATAAAGTGAGCATTTTAATTGTCGTTAATTTAACCTCATGATCTGTTTCACTTCGATTGCAACATGATCTTCGGGAATTTCGTACTAACCTTTTTCAAGCACTGGTTTAGTAGTTTCTGAAGAAATCTCAATAATTTCATACGGATTTAATGTGAATGATCCTTATCCATACGATTGTAGCTTGTAAAAATGGACGAGTATATGTATCGAGGGGTTATTTGCGGTTTTCGTTTTTAGTTGTCAATGCTCATTTATTAATTTTCATCTTGTCATTTGTTAATACTAGTTGATTGATCACTGACGTACTTTCTTAATTTATAACTTGCAATGGACATGATTGAGTATTACTGCTTTGTTGCATGTTGCACCAAAGAACTCTTCACTTGTATTAGCAAAACAACTTTGCAAATTCATTGCACTAACCGGACATCATTATATACTTCACTTTTTCGCCTTCGCATGATCGATTTTTCAGTAACTTATTTGAGACTGGACCAACTTTTTTTTAAATCAAATACATTTTTTAAGAACGAATCCTTGCTCAGAATTGAGTCATAACAACTAATTCATATCTAATCTAAGATTTTGTTTAGGCGCAATATTTTCAATTCTTGCTGTCTTTGAAGCTTTAATTAGCATTGTAGCCAGTGGTATTTTCAATTATCTATATCCTGCTACTTTGTCGTGGTGGTCTGGATTTAGCTTCTTTTTAATTGCTGGTTTTCTTGGAATTGGATTTGTCTTAGCATTGTAGGTTTATTTTGAAACTTAGTTAATTGCTATCAGTTTTGCAACGATCATATTTTAACTATTATTATTTTTAAGTCCAAACTCACTTTGTGTATTCAAGCTTCGTATTTACTGTATTCTTAAAATGAAAAAGTTGAGTCTCGAAAGAATATTGTGGTATGGTTGTGAAATATACCTAAAATGAACTGTTATAGCTTTATGTAAATCCACTTATTTTTCAATTCTTTAGAAAGATTGTAATTATTATATATTTTAGGATTATCTATGTTGTAGTTTACTAGAATTGAATACGCAGAAATTTTTCAGAATATGTTTGGCACATCGTTTTCCGTTTTTAATTATCTTCTACTTCATTCCTTTTTGAATTGAATTTTTTTAGCAAAAAAATTCTTATTTATTAATATACTGTGTCTGAAATATGAAAAAAGTGTTTACTACCAACTTTTTTTTTCTAGCGTATGGACAGTTTTATGTACTGTGCTTAGTAATTAACCCTTTACTGCATAATTTATTTTTAATGCGTCGTACTTTTTCATTTTTAACAATAGTAAAAATAACAAATTAAGTCATTTTAAATCAAAAATTATTATATTTTATTATATTCATAATTAGAGGACAAATTCGCCGTTTATGCATACAAACGTAAGAAATATATGTTTCCAGCAGTTAAATTTGTTCCTAAATACATTGAATTTTATACATTCTCTAACCTTTATTGCCGATGCAATATATTCTTTTATAAAACGACCTGATTAAACAGGAAGAACTACAAGTTGCTAAAATTTTGGGAAAAACCCCTAGAAATTATATTACACAGACAACATGAATATATGTGACTAAATATTGTAAAACAGTGTATTTGAATAAGCGGACGAATTCGTCCTTATATGCAGTAGAGGGTTAAGATCTCACGTGAACTAATTATATAACTTATATCAAAACATATCAAAATATCTCTCTTCGACTGAAATCTCAATCAGTGAATTTTATTGGGTAATAGAGAGAGCCTTTCATTTCAATATATATTTATTTTTGTGACAGATTTTTAACTAGAATATCATAGTTATCCAAACATTGACATTTCATTAATTGCTTAACATAGAAATAAGAAACTAACAAACAATAAAGCTACTTTATAATTATGGTGCTTTCCTATGACATACTAGATTTATGTTTAGCAATTTTTATCATTTTAAAAATTGGTGTTATCATTGAAATATCGTAAAACTTTTCTAGTAGGTTAATTCGAGGCAAAACGAGACACTTAAGGGTTTGAAGGGAAATATGAGTCAAGTGATATCAAGAACTTTTCACTCAAATTTGTAAGAGTACAAACAAAACAATGAAATAAAAACTAATTAAATAAGATTATATTGTTAAAAAGATACCCTAGACCGTCAAAAAGTAAGGCACTCAAATGTTTCATCTTTCCCAGCGAGTGGGGCAAAATCAGACAGCCTAATTTTAATATAGTAAGGTGCCATGAAACTGACTTAAAATGATTTAAAAACATAGAAATCAGTCTAAAATGAATAAAAATCAATGGAATTATGCAACAAATGTAAAACAAACTCTCTTTTTTAAGCCTTATTTACAAAATTTAGCTAAACATAGAAATTAGAAATAAGAATATTTTTATTTTCTACCAAACAAAAAATTTGAATGATTCTTAAGAGAAGAAAAGTGTAAGTATAAAACATCAAAAAAGCTTATTCCTTGTGCTTTTGACAGGTTTCACTTATTTAGCAAAAAGACAAGGTACATGGGTTGGTCTTTTAGCTATCTCATATTTCCCAAATTCACTTGATCTAATAAACTCAATTACTTACCTTGACAACTTTCAATTCTTGGGGCAGCACAGGAATAATCGAATCAGGGAAGAAAAATGACGTCTAATGATGTATTATACTTTGACCGAGTCAAAGAATTTTCTGAATTGTGTTGTTTACAAGTTTTGTTTTTAATTTTAACATCCACTATTTTTTAATTAATGGACACACTTACCAAGAAACATTTCTATAATTCGAAACAATAGCGCACGCAAATACTCAAAAATGCATTTAATTATGTCAAGTAAGAATGATCACAGTTTCTGCGCTCTACCGCAGAGATCTTAAGGCTCCTCTTCTGAAAGTGTCTCATCTTCCCCGCTGTCTCCTTTTGCCCCGAATTACCGTACTTCAACCACATCACTTCTGTGCAAATTTCCAGCATTGTGTTCGACCACGTTTATCAATAGTTGTCCATATTTTAAAATTTCTTAATTTCATAACAGGCTTGGAGGAATTTGCTTGGAAATTAGGAAAAAACAGTTGTCGATGCTTAAAACTTCAAACTGATTGTGCAAAAGTTACAGAATTTCTGTGCTACCCATACATGCTTTTAAGCATGCTGTTCGAATATACATCATTTATGATTTCTTAACACAGAATGCTGAAATTGCACAGTAAAGAATTGGGCAATTTAACGTAAAAAATATAAATATCGATTTAGTATAGAAATATCGAGCTTACATAATTGTATTGCAAACATGCTGTAATTATTTAAACTTTTTGTAAGCTGAGTTTTAATCCGAGTGAATTTAATTATTTATTGACAGATTAGGATGAGAGTCAATTGTTAAGGCTATTGTATGGAAACCGCTTTAGAAAAGTGATCGCCTCTTCAGTTACCAAAATTTTGATGCCGTATCAACTATATATTCATTTATGTTTTCAGATCCTGTCCAAGGCATTCACGGACACCGTTAAATCTACATATGCAAAACAGCATGTCCAAATTTGATTATATGAAATCTATGTGAATTCTTCGTATCAGTGGTTGAATTAGGTCAAGATTTTCAAACCAAACCCCACCCCAACCTGATCCCACCAAAGGTTGGAAAAGTACCCATGAAAATATATTTTTGATTCAGCGCTCATTAATATCTTATAAAATAACATTTGGAATAACATTAAATATCAACCAAATTTTGACCCGATTGCCTTTCAAAAACTAATTCCGTACCGACTTCACTTCTGCTTCGTATTTTATTAGTCCGGATTTTATAGTTATTTATGAATTAGTAAGATTTTTTGGTGGTCAGACTAACGAGAACTGCAGTACTTATTGCAATTTGCAACTATTGTGTTGTTCTAGTCCCGACCAGCAAATTTGGTACTATTCCCTGTTTCCGGTAGCTACAATCTCTGTATATTACAACCAACACAAAAGAAGGATTAAGCAAATACAATTAATTTAAACCTTTATATTCTAACATAACCGTATGTCAACATTTGGTTTTGTTTCATTGTCAAACATTTTCTCCAAGTCTATTAAGAATTTTGGAATCCTTGAATATGAAAGAATCTATGCTTAAATGTTCTCCCCTCTTATGGTTACAATTTGAGCTAAAATTTTTCATGTCCCATAGCAGGGACGGATTTAGGGGGTAGGCGGGGGTTGCGGTCGTCCCCCCTTGGCTGCAATATAGGGATGCACACGTTATAGTATTAAAATTATATGCAAAAGCTTGTGTTTATTTCCAGTGTTGAATCCAGACTAAAAATTAAAAGCGGTGGCTTTATGAATTTTATGCTGTTAATCGACTCATTTTATAATTCAGGACTCCATTATTATTTAAGTATATCAAACCGCCCTCCCGTTTGAAAATTTTTAGATCCGTCTATGACCTGAGGTAATCTTAAATATTTTTCAATGAGATATCCCATTTTTGTAAAACTCTTTCAAATTCTTCTTATACTTAATGTTCAAATAATAAACCTGTTCTAATCTATGGCAGCAACGGCCTCAAATATTTTGGTTTCTGTAAATAGATCACTCTAGTTTCCTTGAGGCCGGTTCTGCGCAAAGTGAGCCGTCGCGCAAATGCGTACTTGAATAGATTTGTAACCGGCTGCCAATTTCAAGGTGAAAATGAAAGCGAAGAAAATTCTCTATCCTGTGGTATAATATGATATTAGATATCTTTATTAATTTGTGGGTTATAAGCGCTTAAATTTTTATTGAAATAGCCACTAAAGTTTGTAAAATAACCTAAACAAATTTAGGTTTTTATCGGCAATAAATCATTACACCTAAAATATATTGTGTTTTCGTCCCTTGGTAATTGAAAAGAAATATTTCATTTAATAGTTTATTTTCAATGATTTTTTATCCTGAATGCGTCTTAGCAAAAACACCCAAATATTTTTGGTCCCAGTCCCCTAGTTCACGGCTGAGGCTGTTTTATGTTCAAAATTTAAATTTGTTAAATTGCACACGGAAATCGGAGTCTAGTTTAGCCTGATCCGAAATGGGCTAAATTGTGAAACAATTTCAAATTTCAAGCCTACAGAGTCGTCAAAACGTCAGTTTGCGCTGTTAGCCATTGTCAGGAGATAATACAAAGGTCGTTGTTCATGAAAGAAAAAAGGAGAATATAAAACATATAAATATCAGGTTTTTTTTAAATAACATTGTTCACTGAGTTTTACTGACAACTGATATAGTATTAAGGATCAATTCATTTTTTCTTTGAAATATTAACTGACTTTTTGACCGTCCTGTGGTTGTATATGCTGACCACACCTCTGTTTGAAGCATATCACGTTGTAATATAGGTCTCTTTTTAAATTTGTAGATTTAAAATTCCTTTGGTACCTGGTTCTTTTCCTGAAATCTTCATCTTTGTACATGACCCAGTAATACAATCGTTTTTTGTAGAATTAAATTATTGTATTTAGAATATCGCGTTTTCTCTGTAGAGATAATGATGAAGGAGTCAACAGATTAAGTGAATCCGACTTAACAAATTGAATAAATTTTTATTGTGTTTTGTTTAAATTAAAAAAAAAGAATTTTTCTGCTATTAATTGAAATTAGAAATAAAGTTCTTTAGTATTAATTTACAATTATTTATTATTTGAATCCAACTTGTTTCAGCGTTGCAACCCGGGTTATCAACTGCAAGTGTTATGAATTACAAGACCTTTGTACATTTAGAATGTGATGTTTCAAAGTCACAGTCAATTTATAACCTACATAAGTCAATCTCAAAGCTGTAATTGACATTGAGATTTTTATTTCAACGTCAGTGTTTGAATGAGATAGATACAATACTACAACTTTTTGAGATTCGTAAGCATTTTCACCTGTTTTCAAACAAGTGTTTTGCGGTTAAGCTTTTTCGAAATATATCAGTATTGTTAACTTCAACCGTACCAGACTTGTAAAAGAGCCAATCCAAGATTAAGTATTGCATTGGCTATGCAACCAGCTTTATGTAAACATAGGTTCTTTATTGTTCTGCTTTTCTTATTTTTTTTCATTCAATATATGTTTGGTGTGTTTCTTACTTATTGTCATTTTTTACATCCCTATTAAATTACTGGAAGAATTGTACACAAAATTCTGCATGAGGGCGAAATTTTTAAAGATATTATCAAGCGGAGACAAGCCTCATTGAAAGGTTTTGTTTTTACGAACCAAATATACTCAAAAGTTTCCGGTGGTTAACAAATATGAACAGTATATAGTCTAACGGCAACAGTGGTACTGCTAAAATAAATAACTCATCAATTTCACCAACGACTTTAAGTTTGTGTCTAGTGCAGTACATACTACTGTTAATAAAACCTATATTCTCAACAAATTGCTTAATCGCTTTAAACAACTGCAAATCTTGAGTATTATGACTTGAAACTGTATTTTCCTTCCAGTTGTATTTGCCAGATATAGCTTTTACTCTTATTGGGTTTTCAATAAGCGTTACTGAAATGACTTAAGAAAATTGTTGGAATTGGTGAATGTCTCTTCATAGATGTCTCACAAAGATAGTGTACCTATAATCTGACTTGCATGTGTATATGGCACGAGATTTTATTCTTCTCTTGATTAAGCCAATTGTAATCCTGTCCCAAACACCTAAGATTATCTACATCGGGCAATATTTCTGTTCATTATCAACAAATATACATGTATTTATAATATTTTTAATTTTCGTTTTATTTTACTGTTAGTAATAATGTTAGTAATAAACTCTTTTAAGCAATATTTCATGTACTCATTCTTGAATTGGTGCATCGCATTCAGGTAAATAGTAAACATTCTTGCAAATCAAGCCTTATGTCATGAGTTTCAAGAATATAATCTATAAAAATCTTCTTAATAATAAAAATAATGAATATGTGAATCACAAATGGGATGAATTTTAATATATGTAAAACAAAAAATAAACACGCAGTTGATCACTGGCATACACTAAAGATATCGAGTTTTTACAAAAAATGTTCCCAGTACAATACATAAATGCGTCTATTGAGTCAATTTGCACCCTAAAATCCCGTGGCAAGCATTGACACACTACATTTTAGAAAGAAAGAAGCTTTGATGAAAATGATTTCTTGTTCTTGTATTTGCTGCTAAATTTTCAATTGGGTCGATAATAGGGCCATGCAAGTCGGTATATTTTTGCTTTAGGTCGAGTCGAATTTATAATTTTGAGTGTGTTCTACGCCCATAGGCTATCAATATCATTATTTTAAGGTTACCATTAAATAACCACAGGCTTTTCCATTGGACGGTTTTTTTCTCTAATTCAATCAAATCGAATATAAAAAATGTGGCATCAATCAACTGGATTCCAATAGAATTCCAATTCAATTTTGAGTTTGCTATTCCAAATTTTCAATACAACATACATAATTTTTTTTGATTTCAGATACCATGCTTCTAAGCAGAACTCTTGGATTGCCTATTTATGTATATAACAACATGCATTTGACATAACTATTAAAATACCTGGGTGCATTTTTGTTTCATTCCTTTCAATGTTTTGTCATGTTTTTTATGTAAAATTCGCATTTACTTGATTTCATAATGAAATTTGAATACCTGAAGTCAAATAGAATATAATTATTTTAATTATATTACCTCTGACCAATGAGTCGGTAAAGTAAATCACAAAGGTTGTTAATTTTGTTATGTGATTTCTGAATTTTTCAAGATTTTGGTTTAACTTCCAAAGTACCAGCATTGGTAATTTGACAATATTAAAAGTCGGTATTGTTATAGCTATTCATGGTTTAAACCCAAATATAAAATTATGATTTTTAACACTGTAAGAATTTGAACAAATTTAGTGTGGAAGACATATAAAACTTTTCAACGATAAACTCCAGGCCTTAGGAATTAGCTGCAAGCAATGGGCAACCTTAATAGTTATATAAATGTACTAGTTTACTCACATAGATCATTGCATGCCATGTTAAGTAGACCAAGAATATAACCACAATAATGTATAATGGTAGTTTAATGCTTAAATTGCAGAGAAACTAAATATTCTCACGTTACATGTATATATCAACAAAATTATTTTTGAAAAATTCATCATCAACACTTGTTTAAGAAGTTCATTTCATTAAATGGTACAGAATATTATTAAATCCATATCCAAAGAAATTATTTTAATACTATGAGCAATTATTAAGAATCTTCTTTATGAAGACATCTGTGGTATTGAAAATTTTCGAAAATTACTCCAATAAAAATTCAATTGGAATCCAATGAGTTGCTAATTTTGCTTGTCCAACAAATTCCCGATATCAATTGTTATCCAATTACAATGGGCAAGCCTAAATAACTAACTGTTTTCCAAGTATGAAAAAATATATTCTAACAGTTACTTTTTTAATTGGCCAAAATTGTATTATTGATATAATTGTTGTAGCTACATGTAGATATAGCATTAAGCAATCAATTCTAATGTTATTAAATTTTGGAAAGGAATACCTATCAAGTATCACTTGAATAAAGTGTGAAGTTTATCACTTGAAATCGCGAATTTTGGTAATGAATTTTAAATATAACTTTTTCGAAAGATAAAAACATCAAAACAATGTAATCAGCAGGGAGAGGCTACGAGAGCAAAATCAAAAAATTCTAACATCTTGATTTAATGATCATTCGATAGACAATATGATTCCACCTGAATGACTCTTAAAGAAATTTTTGTAGAAAAGCTTATCAAATTGAAAATTATAAAATATTGTTTTCAATTAAGCAAACATACACTGCTCTATTCAATATCAAATCAACAAAACTCAAGTTGACTTGATCCGGCTTAAATCTGTTAATGTTTAAATTTTGAGTCGAGTCGGGTACTTGACTTGAAATTTCGAGTAATCTCAGCGCTCTAGTCGATAATGTATGTAAGCATGAAATGAAGAAAATTCGTGTTAAATCTCATTCTTCTGTCTGAAGTACGCGTGCAAATAAGAATTTTTTTAAAGAGAAATCCCATTTTTGTGAAAATATTCAAATTCTTTCCATACCAAGTGTTCAGATAATGAGGCGGTCTAATGCCCATGGGAACAACTACCCTGAAATATTTTGTTTTCTGAAGAGAATCTGTGTAAGGCGCGGGAATCTCTGACTTCACGCAAAAACACGCCTGGACGGGACCCCCACTGTGAAAATGAAAGAGTTATGAGCGTTTAAAAAATTGTTAATGAAACAATAACATATTTTGAAAAATTCCATATAAAAAAGAAGCTAAGATTAATTTTGTATGCAATTATTTACCAGAATCGAATATAATTGATATGAAAATGTAATTTACAATGGGAACATGTCTGAAGATTCGAATTTTTATCTTTTATGCATTTAAATCTTCATATCATTTTAAACCGAGGTTACGTCAGTCAGGACGATGGAATTACTCATCAAACAACCTTCATATACACGATAAACATTGGAAAACTATAAAAATATATATTTATTAGTAAGCTCAATCAAGATTAGACATTTCTGTAAGCTTCGATTAAGCTGTTTGGCTTTTATCGCTTAAACAAATAAACACTTGAATTTCCATTGTGCATTTACTTTAGTATTTTGCGGGTATGGGTACTGTCTGCGGGTATCTTATTAATTTTATCACTGCGTGACAAAAAATTTTTTCTTAGTTGAGTACTTTTTTCAGTGTTTCTGATCAATTTGATGTTGCTAAACACGAATTTGAAGTCATTTAATAGTAGAAACTATGCTTTAAGAATTATCATGAAATTGAATTTATTGTCTAAATATTGATTATTAAACTTAGAAATTAGAAATTGTATTATGATGGAGATAACAAAAATCCTCAAATAACTTTTATAATTGTACATAAACATCTAATTCTATTTTAATTTTAATAGATGTTTTGCGTTCATCAAGAAGCCATGAGTCCAAAATATAGCCTAAATATGGTAGTTTTCAAATTCCTTTAATTGAGATATTATCAAGGCTGTTAGCGTTTCAATAATCTTTTCTTTGGTAATCAAATAACTAAAAAATAGAATGTTTTCACATATTTGAACCTACAAGAATTTGATGAGGCTGAAATATACTTTCAAAATATTGTTTTCTGCGAATTCAATATATTCTAGACTTACCCACACTCCTAAATAAGTCTCGTAAGTTGTTGGTGTAAATTTTCACTTTGTTCATCACTGAGCAAACCTAAATTCTCAGTAAAAAGATTCAGTTGACATTTCAGAAAATGAAGTTTGCTAGACATTCCTGAACAATATACCATCTTTTAAATGTTGCAAGGAAAATTCTGATTTTTCTCATCATTAAATTTAGCTTTGCTGCTATTTGAAGGTAATGGAAACCCTAATAATTTATGATAGAAAAAAACACTATTAGATTGGCTCATTTGTTCCTTGAAAATTTTTTTAGTCTAAAAATGCGTTCTTCTACAGCAGTACATTAGAGTATTGGAGTTTAATCCTGTGAAGTGCCGATTCAAGGGTTTTGTTGATAGCAAGATATAAGAAAAATACCCTTATTAATAGATAAAAATAACTTACTATTGTGATTTTTGATTCAGGACAGACATGAGAATAGCAAATGGCAAAGCTGTTGATCTTAATATATCCAAGAATATATTATTTGGGCATCAAGATCCAATATCCTGATAAATGCTAAATTTCTAAAAATATGCTTCCGAATATTTTTTTGCATCATCACTATATTTATAAAGGTTTGATTTTTCAGAATATTGTATTCACAAATGTAACAGAATTCACACAGGTCTTTCATTTATAAGAAACAATGATATTTGCAGAGAAAGCATGAGTAATGTTGTCATAAGCACAGTTCAGGGTTGTTATATAGTATGCAAGGGGTATAAAAGTATGTCAAAAAAATTTTCCCCCTATTGTGATTCCAATCCGACACCTCACAACAGAGAAATTGAGGTTAATGAACTATTGTTGGAAATGAGTGGTAGGGAAGGCTTAACTTCAATGTCCCAAGCCTCATATAGTCAGAGACATTAACTCATCAAAGCAATCATATGCAGGCTTTCCAAAACCTAGAATACAAATTACTCAAAAAAATTTTGTTTTATATGTAAAATGGCATTAAAATTCATTATTCTCGTTCCAAAATTGATTGACATCAGTGAAAAAAAATCAGTCAAGTAAATTGTATGTCACACATTGTTATTGTCGGGTATGGGCACGCTTTTATTCCATATTATGGGTATCTTATGTAAAATATTTTATTAATAAAATGTTAAAAAGATTAACATTTAGTGAATATGTGTTCGAAATTTTAAAAAATTTTTTGTTTAATAGGAGGAAAAATTTTTATTCTTGTGGTGTTTTTTTACATTTTAAATATCTTTATTAGTTCTTGAGTTATAAACGTTTATATTTATTTGTGGAAACCATCCAGGCATTGAAAAATTCCCATTTGAATCAGGGTTAAAGCGAAAATATATGGAATGAATGAGATTAAGTTCAAGCAAGCATGAGCTCGATAGATAAGGAAAAATAGAGGTTCTGATATGAATCGTTGTAGCACTCTACTGGATATCGAATTTGACAACACCTTTTGTATTGACAAATTTAGTTTGCCTCAGAATGTAGCTTTGTAACCACTTTAATTGCATACCACGTATGACAATTTCTTGGAGTTCCTTAGATTAAATGGAATAACTTAAACGATCAAACATGTTAGAGCAATCCAAGTAGACTACTTCGAAAAGAATCCCAGAATCAAGATGGTGATACATGTTATCCATGCATTTTAACATCTGAATAGTAATTGAGTGTCATATAAGAAATCCATGTTAGCCTTTGCAAAATCTGCCCTTGAGAAAATAGAATATTGAATTTAAAATTGGTTCGTCTAAGGTAAATAAAATTACATGTGGCAAACTTATATATCCTTAGATATGAATCAGATCAGTTCATTTTCTTTAATTTGGTTTAATTTTTTAATCCTCGAAAACAATGTACAGGATGATAGAGAACAGTGGCGGTGGAACCATGTCGCTTGGGCATTCAATTGCATACCCGAGAATGTTGTTTGGTACGCAGAGCATACTCAAAATAGATATTTTTATATGATTAACATTCCGAAATAACTTCATAAGTGATATTATAGGAAACTAAAGAAGCAGGTATGCTTTCTACTATTGCTGATAAAAATAGAAAGGAAAATATGCTCAAAAACAAGATTAAAATATGCATTTTGGTTGGGGCAAATATGCAGAAATATGCACTTAAACGAATGTGAGATTGGGAATTGTTCAAATAGCTTAAAACCTATTGCAATGAAAAAAAAATATTTTCAAATGTTTTGGGTTATGCTCTTAGAACTGTCTAATATTTATTTCAGGAATTCACTCAAAATTTGAATTTTTATATTTTATTCAATTTAATTTTCATATCATCTTAAAACGAAGTGACGTCAGAGAGGAAGATGCAATTACTCATCGTACACTCTTCATATACACGATAAACATAGGACAGCTATAAATAATCACTATCAGAAATATTTATTAGTAAGCTCAATAAAGATTAAAAATTTATGTAGGTTTCGATTAGCTGTTTTACTTTTATCGCTTAAACAAATAACCAGTTACTTGTGAATGTTTAAAATTATCGTGATCGTTAAAAACGGTGATTATTTAGTTTAGTGTTGTGCGGGTGCGGGCATGGGTACTACCTGCGGGTATTATCTTAACACTAGAACAGCGAGCACTCCTTGAGAATATATTTACATCTGATGTTTCAAATACTACAAGTATTTAATAGAAACAAAATTTCTACTAATGGCAAATTCAATTAGTGGAGCTACGCGCCGCGGCAATCATTGCATGGAGGCGGCGTGAGATCAAAATACAAAATCAAATTAGGTACAAAAATTTTTATAAAAATTACAAAAAAACAAAAAATTAATAATATAAAACTTTCCAAGGAATAGCGTGTCTACAATAATAGTGTTATATTAATGGTGTAGTTATAGTTTTAATGTATATATATATATATATATAGCCTACATCTAAAATCGATTTTAGCTAAATATTCTCCTCTATGAACCAAGGCAGCAACAATAGACTTGCATTTTGTTGTCAAACTTTTGGCACGATCAATATTTTTCATCCCATCAACGACCATGAGTGTAACATACAATTCTTGTCCTTCCTGATAAGTCTTCAAATTTAATATTATTTGAAGCTATATCTAAAGATGTTAATGATGTAAATTCTTTAACCACTCTCACATAAAAAACTTTTTGAACTTCAAGTCACCTGATTTTTGGGTTTGACAATAAAGCTAAGATAAATTATTTATTATCTATTGCAATACTATTTCACTAAATAAGTTATTACCTTTCCCTAGCTGCAATAACTTTAATGTTTGGTTTCTACATAAGAGATTGTATATCAAACAATTTCATATGGTTTATCCATTACAACTACTACTACTACAAAGGCTACTATTACTAGGTATCTTTACGAATTAATAAAAAATGGAGAAAAAGTTCTAGACTTCACAAATTCATAATTACTTACAATGTTTTTCAAGAATTAATTCACTTCTCTAACGAAGCTTTTAGCAGTAACACGTGCATGTTGTTTAGCGATAAAAAGTACCAATTATACAATTATCAGAAAATACGATTTATCACACATTTTTTTTTGGAAATACAATTACAAACTAAAAGTGTGTTTCTGAAATTGTGGATACATAATATTCCAAATAGTCGCTTTTTTTGCTCAATTTAAAATTAAAAGGATTAATTTTTAATAGAAAACTTTTGCTTTGCAGAAGGAATGGCCAACAACTCCTGTAGCGGCTTATTAATAAAAATGAATACCCTCGATTACATCCATTAAATTTCTGAAATTTACAATCGTATTTTACTTCTGTGTTTGTGAAGCTCGTAAGATATGAATTTATTGTGGGCGCTAGCTGTGCTTAATCATTACAAATATGCTCAACGTAACTGTTAATTGCTTAAACACAGCAGTTAGATAGTGCTAGCCACACATTGCTTCTTATTACATAATATAAATAAGATTCGATATGTCAACTTGTCAACAAATCTTATCAAACAGCTAATCTTTTATCTTGGATGCTAGTACCTGTTTGAATGTCTTTTCGCAGTAAGCCACAGTCAGGGAGTGAACGACGCCACGTGGCGGTTCCAAATGGAATCGTACCGGTTAGGGTGAGATTTTATTTTTTATTTCAAATAATTTCATCTCTTAGCGATACTAGTGGTTTGTTGATACATAAATGTTATAATGACGCTGAAACAACAATTTCGAAGACCGAAATTTTTTCTTAATATATAATATTTTTTCGTAATTTTATAATCTGCTTTTTGAAATTTAGTTCTGAATTCTGAATATATATATATATATATATATATATATATACATATCTGCTTCTAAATAATTT
>CABFPE010000407.1:571644-596837 GCA_900660155.1 Hofstenia miamia | reverse complement strand
ATATATATATATTTGAACTTTATATACGTTTTTATGCAGTGCATAAAAATAGTAAAAATAGATGTTAGCTAAAGTATGCTAGAAACTAAAATTGCGATAGTTTTGACTCAATAAATTATAATAAATGCAATTTAGAAAAACTAAGTACTGCTTTTACATGGAGAATTGATATTTCTTTTTAAATAAATGTCTTAGAGGTACATATTTTATGTGTTGCATAATGTATTTTATTGATAGGGGGTTTTTCATAGATAATTTGACTTTGTTGAAAGACGGAAAGATAGAGATGTTAATATAGATTACAAACACAGAAGTAGACGTATATTTCAATTCCTCAATAATTCAAAATCAATAAATATAAAAATTACAGGTTTAATAATTTTTAGCCACTTTAGCTTTAGCCGACTTCTCAGTAAACCATTAAAATATGCTTTCATTTCCAATTCCAATGTAAAGATGATGGGTTTATATTATTAAATTTTTAATTGTGTGTCAATTTTAGATAGTTTCTGCTGTGCAGTATTGTCATCATAATAATATTATTCACAGAGATTTGAAGGTATTTTACCAATTTCATGCTAAACGTTATTCAAGTTTTCTAGGCAGAAAATTTATTTTTGGATCATGAAATGAATGTAAAGATTGGCGATTTCGGATTTAGTAATGAATTTCAAATTGGTACCAAATTAGACACCTTTTGTGGTTCACCTCCTTATGCTGCACCAGAATTGTTTCAAGTATTCATTTAATGCTAAATAAATTTTAATATTATTTTTAGGGGAAAAAGTATGATGGTCCAGAAGTCGATGTATGGAGTTTAGGTGTAATATTATATACATTAGTTAGTGGTTCTCTTCCATTTGATGGTGCTAATCTTAAGGTATTGTAATCGACGCATATGTAGTTTAATAACACTAATCATATCTTAACATTTTGATATTGTTTTTCAATTTCTGGCTTTTTATTATTTCCAAACAAGTATATTTAAAATTTTACTTGGCAAACAAATTGGATTTGGTTAAATACATTCTACATTATGGCATTTATCTTTCACTGCCATTATTAAATATTGAACATTTATTTGTTTGACTGATTATATATATTGTTTATTAGATACGCTTTATGCGAGTGGAAGATTATTAGGTAATAAGGCATTTTTCTTCAAAGCAATTGACGCTTGTCACTTAACTGCCAATTAAAGCACTTATACAATCACTAACCCAGTATCTAAGAAATATTATTTAAAATATTTGATTGACTTACAAATGTCAACTCAGCATTTTGCTTTGATCAATTAATTACTATTTTTCTTTAAAATGGATTAATTATGTTGATTTTCATTCAAAATATTTGTTCATTTTGCATGAGTTTTAAATTAAGTTTGGAAATTTTATTTTTCATTTATTAATTCCAATATTCTCTCTTGAACATTCAACGCATTCATTCTTGTTTCACCTGATAACGCTGGCATTTGTTAATTTTCATTAGTGCGCTGATGACATTTTATTAATTTAAAATCGTTGCAGTAGTTTATTTGTTAATATTAATTGTTAATGCTTGATTTTGTTCGTGATTTGCTGAAATATTCTTTAAATTTGATTGATTTGTTTATGGAATGAAAATTTTATTTCTCTCGCGGGCTCTGTTGTCAAGTGATATTTATATAAACTGGTTAAATATTATGTGACCTACTTTTTCCTTCAAATAAATAGCGATAAGCATGTTCTAATTATTTGTAGAACTGTACTGATTATTCTAGTTATATGTGCCTAGTCATTGTGAATGAGTTTACAATACAATTTAATAAAATTGCTATATGCATGAGTAACTTAATACTAAAATATATTATTTCAATTATTAATTTAGTTGCAATCCAAATATTGTGAAACTATAGAATGTTTTGTTTTGATCATATCTTGATTTAGGCTCAGAAAACCTAATGATATACGCTTTTGTTTAGGAGCTACGAGAACGTGTTCTTAGAGGAAAATATCGTATCCCATTTTATATGACAACGGAGTGTGAAAATTTGTTAAAACGGTTTCTTGTTTTAAGTCCTACTCGTAGAGGTACCTTGGAACAGATTATGCAAGACCGCTGGATGAATATGAATCATGAAGACGACCCTCTCAAACCTTTTCAACCAGTTCCTCAGAATTACAGCGACCCCAAGCGAATAGGTTTGTAATTATGATTTTGTCACACTTGTATATCTGTCTAAATTCTATATTTTACAGTATTAATTTAGACCTCATTTTGTTTACCCGAACGTTGTGGCAAAATTTATGTTTATTCTTAATTTGTGTTTCTCGTTACTAGTTTAGAATAGCTGAACTGAATGTTTTACTTCTTGTTAAATGAAACGAAATTTTCATTGGTTGAGCGTGTTGCCAAAATTGATACGAAATTTATTGTAAGCTGGTTGAGTTTGTAAACTTAATGTTTATGTAAATTTCTATGCGTCAATTTCTAGACATGTGCTTCTATTTAGAATAATTTGCATTGCATTCATATTTCCTTAACGTCTGCCCAATTAAATAGCAATTAATACCATATTTATTTTCAGACAGATTGTATCAATGTGATTTATTTGTTTGTGATTTTATTGTTATTGGTTGTTAAAGCTATCTGTTCTACTAGATTTAACATTTATGTACTATAAAAGTAAATTTATACTTTTCATTTAAGTTATTATGCCAGTATAGTTGTAATTCATGGAATTGGTGATTTTTAATTTTCAAACAAAGTTCGTGATTAAAAATACTTTTCTCCAATATTCTCATGCTCAATTCCAATGAATTATTGAGAGTAGATAAGGATCTAACAGTCTAATATAATTTACACTTCGAAACATTACGTTACTTCTAATTTAAATTGTTCTTACCAATTGTTCCACTACTTCGAAAATACTTTTCGACTTAAGCTTCTATTTACTAAGTTCGGTTAACTCTATGTAAATCTTGTACATAGACACCTCATGGTGTAACAGACATGCAATTCATTTTACCATTTCAATAATGATATTAATAAGGTTCGTGCTTTCATTTCATACAACTTTAAGCCAATTTAAAATTATAGTTTCCCCTTTTCATTAGTAATTATTTCATTAATATGCATTATATTTTGTCTGTACCAAAAGTGTTTAATCCATTTCTCATGGGATTCCTCTTGCCATTCATTCTCCCTGCGCGCCGTTCAATAATTATTGTTGCTGATCTATTTTCTAATGACGTTATTATTTGATAGAGGCCCATTCTGCTCCATACTGATGAGTTTTTCGCGCTGTCTTTTGTTTAATATATTACTGTACATTAGAATTCTAGCGGGAAATTAGCGATCTATTATACAAATCCAATTATTGATCCATGAGGGAAACTGTGAATTTCAATAATGGCACTTATTTCAGTGACCAGTCGTCTGAATCCACTTATTATTATACGAGGCCTTTTAGCTAATTGCTTAGCAGTTCATCTGCAAGTTTGATTTTCTCCCTTGTATACAAAATAACACAAAATTGTTTTAACATTTCGCTGTTTTTGTCCTCACATAAATTAGTTTTTCTATATTTGATTGTTAGCTAATGTCATTTTTGAAATAATAACTATATTTGCGTCAAACTAAGTCGTTTGCAAAGGATTATAATTAAAATTTGCCATTTGCAATTTATTAAACATCTTTATGGGAAACAATGAAGTTTCTTAAAATCAATTATATTTGCGGCTATCATTTTAAATTGAGGCTTACTGTAATATCTACGAATGCATATAATATTTCTTTTTTGTTGCGAACCTTTTAAACTATGTTGTTGCTAAGACGAAAATCAGTTTTTTTGTGACAGTAATTATTTAGAATTTGAAGGATTTTGTACTTTCCTTAATTGTAATTCAATGACGAAGTTGTTAAAAGCCCTCATTCTAAGAAAACTTGCATTTTCTTTAGAATAACCTTGATAATAAATGGTTCTAGCTTTTGCACAAAGTTATTTTTCTATTATTAATTTCAGCAATTCATTATTAAATTAGCATAAATCATTTATGATATTCTGATCGATTTTGTAAATCACTGTGTATGTTACTCAACTGTATCTTTAAGCATAAACCACAGAAAATCAGTTAAAAATGGTCAACGATTGAAGTAACCCAGTCATTTTCCTACTTTTTTAAAAGACGTGCAAATAGTCACTAATCCTCAAAATCCTCATGTTTAAATATGCCTGCCAAAAATAGCATCCATGCGAAATGAAATGTAAAAATTGTATGGGTAGAGTTTAATTAGCCTTTTAAAGTGTAATTTTTGTGATCTTAGTCTCACGTTAGAAACCTTTGGTATAAATGGTTGCTGAACGTATTCTTAGCCTGTCAACGTTAAAGATTAACGATACAATAGGAAATATTTTTCTAACAGCATTATGTTTGTTGAAATGGAAAAGCTAAATTCGTTTAAAAATATGTTACTAAATCGCGATATCAACGAAAGTCGCGGAAACGTCTTCTGCCACTAGCTTTCAGTTGAGGATTAAGTAGTGATGCAACAATGTGTGTGCTCATTTTCCCCAAAAAATCCATCACTCATAGTAATTTTGAAGATGTGTACAAAAGTCTGTGGTTGAAGTATTTGAAAAGATTCACTGTTTTGAATGTAAATTACAATTCTTTTAAAAAACTTTAGATATTTTCCGTTTCTAATGTTCGGCTAATCAGGAAATGGAAAGTACATGAGAGCAATAACCAACTTTGTCTGTTCTTATTATGTAGAACCCATTGAGGACTGCCTTACGCAAAGTCAAATCCTGAGGTTGCGACGCCAATGCACGTGCGATAGATTTCTCGATACAACACACCGCGATAGGACAGCGATCCTCTGCTTTTTAAGACTAACAATGAATGAGCAGAAACTACCATATCTTTTGGTGTTTTTAGATTTTGTATATCCTTATTAGTTAGTGGGTTAAAGGAGATTAATTTTTTTCATGAAACCATAAATTGTTTAATACAATTCCTAGACAATTTAAGGTTAATGATCCTACGTGATCCAATTACATATCTTCTAATAGTCACCTCATTTACATCAATTTGTCAAAAACTAACACCAATTACAATCTATTGACTATAGCCAACGCCTGACGCTGCAATCATGTGGTTTTTAATTTTCTAGTGATTTATTAAATATGCTAGTGCTGTATATTTCCACCATGTTCATGAAACGTAATATTTCAGTAGTGAGTTTTTTTGATGTCGTTAATTAATGTGAATTATTTCATAGACTTAAATCACCGTTTGTTTTTATTAATGATTAAAGGTAATTTTCTCCACTCGCCAATCTCAACTACGATTACAAAGCGAGTCGAACGATTTAAGTTTCACACTATTATGATTAGTTTTGCCTCATCCAAATGCTAATGCGCTTTTGTCTTCTCACTTGCAACGGTCTCTCGTCGATTGTTAAAATATTAATCAATTGATAAGATTAGCTGCGAAAATATTTCTTATTTCAATAGGAATGCTTTCACTATACTGTTTTTCAATTTGATTTTTATATCCTAGTTTTCTTCACTGCCAAGATTAAGGGTGGAATCGGTTAAGTTGTTCTCGGCCAATGAGTATGCCTGTTTTTTAGCTTCTTGGGTGGGGCCTTTTCAAACCAGCTTTCTCGTGAAAATATCAAATCTAATGCATCTCTGTGGACCCTGTTTTCCTCAATTTTGCAAATTCTCTAGCATATTAGAAAATTTATGTATATCTATATATATACGGGCATGACTTACAGCCTGTTGTTCATAAGGGTCATTCGGAGACTTGATGAAGATTTATTAGAGCTCGATATACGACATACACTTTTTGGGATTTGCGGGCTCTAGGTGCTCTTTTACAAAATATAGGGCTCTACGTACTATAAGGAGTCCAAAATAAAATAAGTTTATATTTTTTTAAAAAGGCCTAACAGTTAGTGCTATGTGTAAGTATATTTCTCTACAATGTGTACATGAAAATTGACAGGCCAAGAACTATTGGTTGGTACTATGATGAAAAATCAGAATAGGGCTCTACGTACAACGGTCTGCGATTTTTTACGTTACATATATATATATATATATATATATATATATAGATAGANCTTAAAATCGCAAAATGTAGTAAATTAATTTCTTTCAAGTAGTGGAGACTGTTTTTTCAACATTATGAATTAGCTAAAATTAGTTAACGTAATGAATATTAATCGTGAAAACAAAATAAACATTGTAAAAATATACAATATTTGTGTCATTAAGTGGACGATACGAAGGATCAATGTGACTGTATGATGTATACTTGCTGTATGTTCGGTCTTACTTTACTTAAGGATATTATTTCGAAGTTTAAGGGTTGTTGTAACCATTTACTCTAAAGTTAAGCAGCCGTGCAAACCACATATTTAATTACTTATTGTTCCATATTTTACGCTTGATTTTCAGTTCGAAAAAAGAACCTATTGTTAAGCTATTGACAAGTTCGTTTAGTTTTAACTTTTACGAACTTGAATAATTGTATAATTTGAAAAGAATTCGAAAAAAAATTTAGTTAAAAATTTTTTGCTGTTACAAAACACCAATATATGGGTAATTTTACAAAACACCAGTATATGTGAAATCAATGAAAAATCTCCATTTGGAAATTTTTGAAAAAAAAAATTTCAAAATGTATTAAAACCTCATATTTAGATGCCATTAAGACGATCACTAACTTTTTTTTGAAAAAAAATATACCTGAGGTACCGTACCTGAAAATGGTGCTTTGTAACATACAAAATTCACATTTCTGGTGTTTTGTAATCGCAATTTCACATTAGTATGTTACAAATCACCAATATATATATATATATATATATATATAGATAGATAGATAGAAAATTGATAACAAGCAATTTATTGACACTTGGATCATTTAAATTTCAGTTTTTGTAGCTCAACTTTTAGTATGTTTGTGTTCAATAGTTGCCGCATGGTTTTCTACTGACTAGGAACATCATAAACATATTTGGTAACATTGCAATTATATTGTATGCTTAATTTTTCTGTTATATCATTGTAATATATAAGGATTTTGACACATATATGTGTCCAACACACTTTTCATCTAGTTATATTTATATATGCTTCACGTTTCAACAAGTTTTATATTTGAACTGTTTTTTCATGTAAAAATATATGTTGTATTTTTACCGTGTCTGTTATTGAACACGTCGGCGTTGTATTTTTGCTGAAAAGTCTAATATGTTTGTTATAGCCCAGCAAATTGTTTAGGCATTTATCCAAATTTGTCTGCCTATCCAATACATTCGTGTTCAATGGTTGATTTCGTTCAGTGAAATTGACGTATATCCTGCAGCGGTGAATGTAGCTCTATACTTTCATTTTTCAAATGAAACATATGTTTCTGTCATTTTCCAATATTTCCTTACAAATTGCCATTCAAGGCAAGATTCTGTTGTAAGCGCAAATTTCTGACATCGTTTTTTGTCGAACAATTTGTCAAGAAAACATGAGCGCACTATCAACCGTGCAATGCAACTGTATGCATTAGGCTAATGCTGGTAATGTTATTCTACAGTGCGGATACACCTTTATATGTGGCTTGGCATCAGAATTGCTAATTGGCCTTGTTATTTTTGTTACAAATCGAATCTAATTTCCTTTTCAGGCCGAGATATATTGAATTGAACATAATTCTGAGTAACTACTGTAAACTTGGAACAATACAACCCTTACAACTTTATTTGTGTGTTTCCTGTTAGAAGCAATGTTTTAACAGAATATACGTGAATATACAGTCATTCACATATCATTCGCATAAAGTTTCTCGAAAAACCAATTTATAGACTATAGCATCACTATCCATTCTCAGACTTCTCGTAGATATTTGTGTTTGACTTTCACAAACGTTTTTGACACAATTTGTACTTACCTAGCAAGTAATGTTGCAGTCTAAGATACGTTGTAGAGCAACTATTGCTGTGATTAATATCAACCAACCTCTCGCATTCCAGCTAAATTGTGATTTGATGGTGCTGTTTAGTAATGTTTACACATACTGGTAAGAGGACTTCAAGATTATATCGTTTTTAATGACTTTTATTATTTGTTTTCCCCTCTTGTCTTAATTTTTCATCCATCAATTTTTTTAACTTCATCAAGCTATCTGTCTATTTTTGGAGACATAAAAAATGAAAGACATTTAAGGGGGTGCCACACTGTTAGTCTTTTGACTATAGTCAAAAAATTTTTTTGACTATAGTAAAAAACTAACCGTGTGGCATCCCCTTTAAGATAGTTTGCATAAAATCTATATACACTCCGTAAATAAATTAACATACTTTATCTGTTTAAGAGACTTGATCGAAGTGTGACACCGGCTAACCGTTAAAACCGTACGTGTGCATGCGGAAAAGCTCCACAAAAATTTACACAGCGTACACTATGATCAAGATTATGAAAATGCGCAATCCATAAGTGCAATTCAATTTCTTAGTCAACCTGATAAGTTAATTGGTTTTGGCATGTGGCCACCGTTCTTTGTATTGCTTTACACTGTAGAGATATGGGCATAGCTACAGTATTAAATGAAATTCTTTATGGTTTTGGCAATAATCACGAAAGGTTTAATTTTGTTTTCCACAGCTATATGCTCAGCTAAAAATGTTTTTCTTCCGGGACGGCAGTTAAAAATATTTCGACTTTGTGATTATGTAGTTTAAATACGAAATTTATTTGTTTTAAACAACGCCTCTATTTTCAATTAATGCTTTAATAGCAATTTTAATATCAAAGCAGGCAAGCACTTTCAATACTGTAACATTTCTACGTTTCATATAAGAATGATGCAATCGCCTCTCCTAAAATATAACGGCTCTTCTGACTCCTGCACTAAAACAATGTGGGAAATGCATTAAAAATATTTTTCTTTGCAATTGATTTCTTAAATAATAGTGTAAAGAATTTTATCAATACTCTCATCCAGTTCGGCTACTTTAAACCCGCCAATGGGCTGTGATTCGCTTAATTCATAACACATTGAAGTGCTTGTCTAGGCAACTGAAATTCTTGAGCCAAAGTATCGTTTATTTAGTAATAAATTGAATAAAAATGACTGAAATGTACAGTTTGGGAAAATGTTCTTCAATGTTTGTCTTCCAAATACAAGCCGAATTACACCCTCTTTGGGGGACAATAATCTCTGTTATTTGATGTGAAAAAATTTTCAAAAAATTCGCGGGCCTTAGGCTTGACCCTACTACCGAATTGATAATTAATTGTGGCATTAAACGTTCACCTATGCAAGATTGATGTTTTAATTAAAAAATGTGTTCAAATCTATCTAACGAAATTCCTTTGAAACACTAGACAACATGTATGCTTGGTTTCCGTTTAATTTCTTTTGTGTTGCGAATCATTTCTTTGAATTCATTTTCTTAGGCGCATATCATTATTGAATATAACCATTCTGTGGGTGTGATTATTTTCAGATGCTTTATAGGTGTTTAGATATCATATATTTATATTATATGTATTATTATTATTATTATTATTATTATTATTATTATTATTATTATTATTATTATTATTATTATTATTATTATTATTATTATTATTATTATTATTATTATTATTGTTCATTTTATGTGCCTTTGCAATGCCCCCTGAGTGTTGTATCTTCCTGAAATATTACACGCATAAGCATAACCCAACCCACGCCTAATCTATCTCAGTCTGCCACTTTCCAATTTTTCTCATTTTTGCTATAATTTTTATGTTCTTATTCAAGTTATTGGTTTGTGCACTGACGTGATTGATCCTGCAATTTGTCTCTTTGATTTCAGGTGCTCGCAGGAACTTGCTTCCTTCCTGTCGCGGCTTTTAGTTTTTTCCATTACTCGTTGCATTGTCTTCTGTCTACATTTTTCTCAGTTTTTCAGATATTTAGTTAGCAAGCTACATTTGTCTAAAACTTTTGCACTTTATGGGTCTCTAACCTTATGTCATTAGCAGGTAGAAAACCTATCAACATTTTAATGGAGCTGAATGCCTTTCTGCACTTAGTGTTTAATCTTCTTTCCTCGCTACTGATGCAAATTATTATTGATGATTCTGGGTATTCATTTTTTGGGTACTACATTATCTACCTTAATTTCGACGTGTTGTACTTTTCCTGACCACTGTTCGTCCTTATATTTAAGTGTTTTTCTATATAGTGACCCTAACCCTACTTGTTGTTGTGCTTCTGATTCAAATATTCAAAAACGTGTTTTTTCAAATTATATAAATATGCAGGTATATATATATATATTGCTGTTCAGTTAAATCGTATTAGTTGCTTTTTGAGTTTTCAAAGAGCTGCAATCACTAGTTGTTTATGAAAATCGACGAGTTGGTTTTCGCACAGTGAACCACTTGTTTAATCCATAAGTTTCTTGTTGGTGATTTAACGGAATTTTACTCGTTTACTTTTGACGCCGATATCTTCTACTCTTTCTAAGCATTACCACAAAAGATTTAACATAAATGCTTAATCTCTCCTTTGTCATTATTAATTGGCGCGTTTGTGGAACAAGATAAAAGGCGCATGATTGATTCACTCCAACGACATTCACACCACTACTTCCAATTTCATATTCCAATATGAATTATTTAACAGAGACTAGTTCAAAACCGCATGAAGGAGCGTTTTCTTCACTTAAAGCTTTGTAATTGAACCGGAGAATATCGAAAACTGAAATTGAGCGCAACTCAAATGCCCAGGTTACCTAGCCACATTGAATCAATCACGAAATGTTTACTACCTATTTAATAATCATTCCTTTCCCTCGATAATAACGACAAATAATCAGAATTAGTTTTGCGGAAACTTGTAACTTCTTGTTCGCCCTATTTCGCTGGAAAATTCGATATACAATGTCGAGGGAAAAGAGTTTGTTATATTGAAGATTATTTGGGTTATGGGACGTTATGAAAATCACATTCGTAAAAACACTAATATAATTTTTTATTATTTTTGACAAAACCTGTTTTGTGCTATTTTTCGGTAAACCGGTCAATTTTCACAAATGGGAAGCAACCAGTATTACAATAATCATCAAATGACCTGAATTGACGTCTAGGAAAATTTCAACAAAAACGTGATTTTATAATTTCTCACAATTAAAACTTTAAAAAAATTTTGTTACAGATAATGTATTTCGATGATTCTTAATCGAAAACTGAAATGAGAGTGAAATCAACATCGACTATAATTGCATTCACTTTGTTTGGATGCACATTCTGGCATGAAATTTGAAAGTAACAACACTGTTTTAGCCAGTTTATATTTTTTCAACCATCCTGAACTTTCTCTCTTATGACTCTACTGGTATTAGGGAATCAGGCGTATACCATTAATTTATAAGTCTATTAAGAAATTCATAATCCAACCTTGCCCTAGGTTCATTTTAACCTTTACAAACCGCACCGGTTCGGGCCAAAATCAAATTGGTTTTCAAATGAGTCTGAAATTGTTTACCGAGTTATCCATTCAGCAATTTTTTAGGATTGGAAATAATTTTAGGGAAATCTTGTACAACAATGAACATAGGTTTTTGCTTGCAGCCTTTTTGACAGTGTCAGCTGAAGTATTTATCACGAATTTTCATTGATTTTGGTCTTTTGGGATTTTACAAGAGTTTTAATGTGTGTTTCTATTTTAGAAAGTTTTTTTAACACAAGCTATTGAATTTTTCGCATCATTTAACATTTAGATTTTTAAGCGGGTTTTAATTTGAAAAGTTGGACAGCAACCAAAAACTGATACCTCAGCATATGTGTTAATTCTGGCCTGACTTCACAGAAATTCTCGTAGTACTCTAGTGAATTCCTTCATTACTAGGAAGATTTCATAGTATCGTTATTTAATGGCATGATATTGCATTAACACTAAATGGGCTCAAACGTTTAAAAGAATTCAACTGTCATTTCTTCACTTATTAATGACGATAATTAGTAGGCACTTATTTGCACTGTTCTCAAATGTAATTTTTACCGTGATATTTTCATATAATTCACTTCAGAGTGTTTGTTTAAAACAACGTGCTTTTAAACTGTTATCGAAAACGTTTAAGACATTTGTAAGGAACACGATTGGGGTTACTGTACCCGTCCACAGAACCTGGTCCGTACTTTACCCCTAGATGTGTGACTACTAAGGCCTGGTTTAACCGTGAGAATCCTGTGCCGCCCCCTGGCACACATAGCGTTGATCTTTGTTGAGTAGAAACAGCGGAGTGAAGTCAAGGCTTTGGCCAATATAGCGTACTAGTTTTGGTAAAGCTGCCTCTGGCATCGCAAACGCCGACACTTAAACTATCCCATAGGTCTACCATATTTTTTAACGTTCTCTGACTGCAAAAGATTCCTTACAGTGACAGCTTGGGTGCACTGCCTTTAGGGTTCCCTATATTATTGTTTACAAACTAATGCCATATAGTTTTCACTCTTTAAATACCTAGCAGCAAGAACCGCATTCGATGTGGCCATAAATTGTTCACGTCGTGGACTTTGTCGACGCTTTGAGAAAACTTAAATTTCGCCTCTTTATAGTGCAGTTGTTTCTGGTTCAGGTACTAGCGTGGAAATTTGATACAATTTATATATTTTTTGGCATTTACAATTATAAAGTTGCATTTATCATGCGATTAATTGCTAATGTTATTCCTTGAATTATTTGAAAAAGGACTGAATTTTAGAGCTTCATGCAAAATAAATCAAAATTTTTAATTGAATTGTCAGCAAGTATAAAGAATCTAGTATCTTCTGCATGCATTATTAACTAAATGAAACTTGTGTCTCGGATCGAAACGAAATTCTAGTGTTAATGATGTCATCAAAACAATTTTAAAAAAATGTGGATTGCATTGTTATTCTTTTTGCAGGTGGTTGAATAAAGATTTGGTCTCTTTTCGTAATGAAATAAGCTTATTGTTTAATCAACCAGTTATAATGCGATGATTAATCAAAATCGAATTAGAAAAATTCTTCAAAATAATTAAAAGCATTAATGAATAATTTCGGTTTATATTTTGCTATGGCGCTATTTCCTATGTTTATATCGCTTCTGAACGAGTCGATACTGTAACCGGTAACACAATCACCATAAGAAGAGCAAAGCAGCTTATAATCACCAAGAAAAACTTTAATGTTTTATAAACCTTCGAAATCAACATGGTAAAACATCAAAAAGTAATAAATCGACTCCTCCAACCAGTAAGTCTATCGAGTAGAATTGTTGGAATTGTTAAATTGTTGTGATTATTGATCAATTACTTTCTCATAATTCCCCAGCCTTTTGAACAGAAATTTCAGTTTCAATATTTGTAATGATTCTACATGATAGAGCTGTAGACATATTACATCATGTAAACATAAAACACTGATGATTATGCTATGCCGCAACATACAGCGTCATCTCGTTGTGCGCGCATGATTATGTAGCGGGTTTAAAATTTGTATCTAATGATATCACTCGTGATAGTTTTTAATAAATCCCACATATTTACTAGATGTTTCGTAGGCCGTAAATCTCTTATTTTGACCACTATTTTCTGGAGATAGTTTCTAAACATAAATAATTCTTTTGAAGTCTAACCATCGATTTCTAAAAGTTTAGTATCCAGTGGTAAACAATTAACCAAAGGAATTGTTATTTACTTTCTGCAATATAGCTTTCCACATTCTCCCAATCGGTAAACTACTGAACTGCCTTGAGCTACCGTGCACTAGTTATTCATTTACAAAATCCGTATTAGTGTTTTGGACAGTTATCCAGTTAATGCCTTTCTCTCGCATTATTATATCGAAGCCTGTCAAACACTGGTTGGTACAACCTTTTCTTTGGCTGTTGATTGACGTCGATTAACATTTGCACTTGCATAAAAATTAATTCATTCCTCGATCCATCCCCACCAAATCTCTTTCTGTTTAATTTCTCTAATTTTCAACACATTTCATGAGCTTTATGGAGAGATGCAACCGGGTCACAGTTTTAAAAAATCAATTATATATATATATATAGCGAGAGAGAGAATACAAAATAAACGTATTTTGAACAACACTACAGGCTTAAAAACAATCTTTTACATTAAAATTCGATTTTTCATTAGTGCTTGATTTTTATTTATATCTGGATACGATATGTTCTTTAATAATTATGAATTATATATAATTATATATTAATATATAATTTTTCTTCTTTTTCTTCATGCACGTGTTGATGAGCAAACTGTTCCGTTCATAGTTGCAATTGGGTTGAGATTTTCAAACCCGTCCCAACCTGAACTCCAAAAAAATCAACCTGACTCGAAGCAAATGTTTGTATTTGGTTACAAAATTATTTGATTGAATTTGAGAATGCAAATAATTCTACAAACACATTTTGAAAGTTTTGTGATAAATGTATCACTTTTGTATTGGTGATTGCAAAATCTAGCAATTCAATTGCCTGGCGAGTGTCTGTGGAAAGACGTGATCGGCAGTCCAAATGAAGAAAAATCACGCTCTGATTGTGCACTTGATCCTTGGAATAAAAAAATTGACGTCCCAATAAAATTTGATAGCATAAGGAATCTCGCAATGTTAACTTCATTTAAATTTATTAAGATAATCATGGACTCCTGGACTAAAATGGGAAATAACCAATGAAACGTATAAAAACAGTTGGATTCGTAATAATTTTACATAGGTAGGAAAATATTGTCTTCGATCCGATTTTAACCCGATTTAGAAATTGAATAATTTGAGCCGATCCAAGCCTTTTTGCAACTGTGGTGCGTTTAAAAACAGCTAGGTCTGGTACAATTTTAAAGTTGTAGCGATTTCCAACACTGATTCTTTCATGCATGAATGGTTATGGTTTACTTATTTTTCTTCAAAATATTCAGAATTAATGCCTTATGTGGCAATTTTCAATTTTACTATGCAATGACAAAAATGTCTTTTTAAATTCTTTGAAATATGTTCTCTCAATTTTTAACAATTCAAAGCGAAAAAACATTGACTTTGTCAGCAATTTATTATCATTTCTTAGATTTGGTGGACACTTTTGTGTTTAACATGTTAACAGCGTCGCGTTATTGTTTGCTAAGCACACACTGTCCAGACTTGAGTGTTGTTTGGACCTGGACATTGTGATTGCTTGACAATTGAATATGTTCATAAATATATCATTATTCATACATCTGCACCTGTTACTCACTTGACACTTTCTCTTGTTAAAATGCAACCGTGAAATTCTTCCATTCTCTTATCTTGTTAAGAATCGCGTTTTTAGAATTGAATTTAAAAATTACTCCATAACTCATTTTGGCATTATTTCACTCACAAGGATATTTATATATATATATATATATATATATATATAAATATATATATATATATATATATATATATATATATTGTGAGACAACATGTAGTTACTTTTTTTAGATATATATTTTTCAATTTATATGAAACAAAATACACCATAAGGACAGACGTACATGGAAATTATATCTCTACAGTCAATGCTGATATTTGAAATATTCTACAAAAATAAAAAATCAGAGCAATTTCACAAATTCTCACTTATCTGCTCCTTACAAACCATCAAAAATTTATACAGAATTTTCTGTTACACAATAACTATTGCAATAAACTTTTCTGTTCACTTGCATATTGCAAATTCCAATGTTAAAGTTTCATCTCAACATACATCTAAATGCAACTTTATGGAAATCTTGCAGTTTATTAAAATTTAAAAAAATATTTAAGTGTTCAGAACTCATGAACTAATTAAGTAACCAAAATTGTTTTCTCCTTAAGTATAAAGTAAAATTCACCTGGTTCATCTATGTTTTATAGTGTGGCCAATTCACATCTTTGGTCTTGCATGCTGTGCAGTTGGGAGTGAGTGGTAAACTCCTTCAAGGCCATAAATACGAGAATGATAGTTTGCATTTCTTTCGTACATTCAGTAAGCGGCGAAAACGTTATAGATGTAATGAACAAATCGTAGTGTTTATTAATGATAAAATGTTGTTACACTCTATTTTTGCAATAAACAAACTGCAACAATTGATGAAATTTTCTCCAGCGTTTTTAAGAAAATACTAGCACCCTATTTCGATACATGCATTTTGCTCATAAAAGTTGTGTTGTATTAATTAAATGTTTTACTTGCTTAGCCCTAATTTTCTTGTAAATGAAATGAAAGAATCATTTTTCGTCTCACTGTACTTACTGTTTATTGGAATTTGGCTGCCAGTGAAAGCATCTAAACAAACAAATCATGTCGAAATTTTATTTCCCTAAAATCCTTTTGCGCACGTGAAGATAAATAGAGTTTTAATGCATTTTGTTGACCCAAGCAACCTGTTCTTTTGAGAGTTAATTCTGATGAGCGTCCTTCAAAATTATCTCGCGCTTTCCCTGAGATAAAAGTCTGTTTGTTTGAATGAAAGTTTTATAATTTACTAACTAACTTCAGAAAAATGCTCTTTCAATGCAATTTGAAGAAATGACAAAGCTACTATCACTATGTAAAGAAAATGCACACTCATATAACAAACTTAAAATGTCTGAAACGGTCTACAAACCTATTTGTTTCAAATTACTTTGAAAAAAAATGTAATTTTATGGGAGGATTTTGAGAAACAACTTTATAAAACTGTTGCATCCAGAAATAATTAGTTGCAAATAGTTTGATCCGCACAAAAAAAATACATGAATTTGCATTTTGACCTCAGTAATTTGTTGCGTTAATGTTTTTACAATATTTTCACTGGTGGTGTGTACTTTTACTATAATATTTTAGCTTTAAATCCATCCGTAATGTGTTAAGATCCCCAATTGAACACCACAAGATAGAAAGCTGTCTCTTCTTTCTTTTTCAACTTTAATTCGTGAGCTGGTACGCTTCTCGTTTGAGTACGCAAAATTTTTTAGGAGTGTTCAAGTTTTCATGGGCATTATGCCATTATTTAAACATTAGGTATGATAGGAATTTAGGTGATTTTAAAGAAATCGTACTTCTCATTGAAAAAAAACTAATAATTTTCATATATAATTCAGGCATGGGAATAATTCTCAGCACAAAACTTAATTTTTATCTGAGTGCGCACGAAGCAATAGATGTTTCCATATGAAAACATTCAATATTTCTTAACAGGGTGAGATAAAATGGACGTGTTGACGAAATCCGTAATATAAGTTATTGTGTTGGATGAAAATATAAATTTATCAGATATTTGAAATTCTTGCTTATTTCTGTTTATGAAGGTTTTTACTTACATTTGAATTAGCGTCAAATAGGGTATTTTGTTTCCCTTGATGATTTTTGGACGACATGTGAAATCAACAGATTTACAAGCTTGACGCATAAAATATGATAGAAATGTCACTAATGAATCTCATTAAAACTTAAAAGCAGTTTTATATTAGCTCTTCAATCTTTCTTTCATACAATTATGCCCACCTCCTGTCACGATAAAAATAATATAGAAGACATTGTGAATTTCTCCTAAATTGCATTATATTTCTAATGGATATGTAAAGCAGATGAGATGCTTCAAATAACTTAATTTCGAAATTTTATTTCTCCACAAACTAATCTTTGGCCGCATATGATCGATCCTATAATTCTTACTAAAAGAAATCGTTCAGTATGGTGGATGTACTCATACTATTATATATATATATATATATATATATAACCAACAGGAAATAAATACACACTGAATGTAATATTATATTATTTATTAGTGTAAATGCAATTTTCTTCCTCTCGAAGTTTTAGAGAAAGAAATAATGAATACTAAAGTATATTTTTTATCAATTTATAGCAACCATTGAACTCGTAAAAACAATGACTTTTAGTTTTCTCGAATTGCAATCATGCATGCAGTTATACACACACATATACATGTAAATATATATATATATAATCATATATATATATATATATATATATATATATATAATTTGGATAGTTTTCGCATCCTAAGGTTTGCCAAAGTTATATGCTGTATATTATATATGTATATAAATATAACATGCTGAAAATATTTTTACAAAGTTTTTCTAAACTTTTTTGCATACATTATTGAAATATCTTGCCCAAAATATCGCTAGCTAAGAATTTACTTTCTTCATACCAATTGGTGACTAGCGCTGAATAGTAGGGAAAATTGAAATAAAAGGCCAAATATTATTTAGCCTAATTTTCTAAGACTATATACAGTTTATATATATATATATATATATATATATATATATATATATTTATATGCATATATATACATATGAATAAATTACTCAGTTCATTTTCTGTATATACACCAAGAAAATTAAAGCAACTTATTGCAAATAGTTCTATTATGGTATCTGTGAATACACTACTTATAGCTCTACCTCATACATTATTGACAGAAATTTTCAGTACAAGGACTTCAATAGAAATAAGATCAGGAAAATAGCATGTGGCCTACCATATCTAAGACAAATAAAAAAGATTACAAAGAGTAAATCATTTATATATTCACTAGTAATAAATCAATATCAGTATGCATGCTTGCAACCACTCATCTCAGCATTACACAGACAGAGAATATAACTAAGATGCTTAATTCGTATATCTGTACAACATATTAGGTCGAGAAGCAAGAAATTAGTGTCTCCATTTTAAAGCATCAATGCTTTCACCTTTTTACATTTGCATATATATATATAATATATATATATATATATATATATATATATATCAGTTGTATTCCCATGTCTAAATACACTAATCGAAATAATCACTTCAATAATTTAGGAGGTCAATCTTCAAAATTATTGTAAGTCCACTACACTATTTTCAATCAGACGTATTTTGAATGAAGTTAATAATGCTTAAAAGCTTTTTCACAATGTACGTTTTAACTATTTCATTTTATTAGCATAATCAAAGGATATCCTTTTGCAAATGTAAGACGGCAATACTTTTTTTAATTAATTAGTGCAGTGAGTTAAATAGCGTTTGCACAAAAATTTCAGAAATTCGCCATTATAATACACCACACTGAGGAAACTAATTAATAACATTATTATATTATGTTTAAGTACTATGTTTAACATATATAGTTATTCTTCATTTACAAAAATAATTGCATATTTTCTTGTCAAGAAAAGCAATTTTCCAGACATTTACGAAATTTTTCATCCGTTGTGTCAATCAAATTCCTCCTTTTGTCACCAAGGTGTCCTTGGTATTCTCAAAAATTCCTTTTCAATTAAGATTTTGGAATTTTTCTCTAAATTTTACTTGGTTATCTCCTAAAAGAATTGAGATGTTAATGGAATTCCTAGGGATTCATAAAGCATCATAAACTTGACTACATTTGATATCCACTGCTTTAGAAAGTTTTGAAGTAGCTAGTTGTATTCGTTGTCCTTTTCCATGTTTCCATGGAATTTAGTTTAGCAATTTTAATGTAAATATTATGAATGCAATTGGGTTTTTACATAAAATTTAGGCTTAAGTAATTTAGTAACTTCTCAGTGAATTCAAAGAAACATTAGTTTATATTTAGGTTTTAACCCAAATTATCCAACGAGTTTCTTAGAAAGGATTTTAAATGCTTACAACTCACGAACTATGAATAAGGATATTTAATATCTGAAACCGCCACAGGATTTATAATTGTCTCTTCTTTAATGTTCATTTGTGATATAGCGTTGATCATTGCAAAAATAATTTGTTAAGTTTGGTGACCCAACCATTGGTGGTTGGAGAGGGCGGACGAAAAATAAACCTTCCAGAAAAAAGTACCTTAAATTTTATAGTATAAACAGTAGAAGCTCTCTTAGTTAATTAAATGAACGATTTTTGAAAAAATATTTGAATAACTAAAATTCTTAAAACATTAACACATAACAAGCTGGATTTGTGTACAAACATAAATTGACATTGACACTCTTTAAAATATGTTCACATCAGCAAGCAATGCGTGTGCTGTAGAGAACCGGGAACGACATTACTATTCCATAAAATATTTGATGGCTTTAATTCAAAAAATTTATTGGAGCTGCTAAAAATTTGCTTCTGCTTAATTTTTGAAGGAATATGATAAGGTATTTTTCATTCTTCACATCCATTTCGAAAAACGAATTTCCTCTTCAATGAGAAATAATGTTCCTTTATTAAAAAGTTGCTAAATGTTTTTAATGTGTTAAGTGCACATTTAAAAATGGTAGAGTAACAACAGTAATAATTAACTAGAAGAGATGTCGAATAACATTGAATGGTTTCAATGAAATGTGACATTAAAGATCGAACTATGTGAACATCTATTTGTAGAAACATGCGACAAAATTATTTTAAATTTCCTCACAACTGTGTATCGAAATACATATTTTGTCAAGGCTGTTTCAAAGTACAATTAGCCATCTTATTTAGTGAAATTCCATTTTATTTTTATTAGTTGTTACTAAATATGTAATCAGTGTTGTAAAAGGAACTTAGTTGAGAAAGCACATGGGATTGCTGCTCATCTTCAAAGCTATTCTCTGGATTTTTGTCTCATAAATACATGATCTATTTGCAGATAGCACAATGTCCATTTATAGGCCTACTAAATGTTGATAAAAGGCTTCGACTCAACAACATATTATTAATCTTGGATTGTGTAAGTTAACTAAAATTTGGATATATTTTTATATATCGTCTTCATTCAAGACAATGGTGAAATTGATATAATCTTCAAGATACAAGCTATACTCACATATTTTGAGAAACCTTGTAAATGGTTATATGCAGAACTTAGTGCAGCTATAAAAAATTAAGAAGCAAAAGTGTAATGGAAACACAATGTAAAAATTTTAATTTAATTTATATATTTTGAAGAAATTGATTAGAAAAGCAAAATTGACATACAATATTCGAAATGTTGACATCAATAAACCTTTTACTTGTACCTAGGCACTTATTTCACTCGAACGCTAGAAGTTCCTCACATGAAATAGATAATGTGATATTGTCTTGATCTTGAGAATTAGTTTCATAAATCAGAAATTATTTAGGTGAGACTATAGGTCTTATATCTCAATGATTTAATGAGGAACTGTGAGTGGGAATTAATACAAAACATACCTTGGTACAGTGAAACTGAATCATTGGTCGGAAATTTTACTAAAGTTTCGTATCAACATGTGTATCCCTAGAGTCACTATGAATTCAATGTTCAATGATTATTGCTAAGTCAAAAGTGAAGAATCAGACAATCATTGTAAACCCTATTTTGAAAAAGCGTTTTTCAAAACAGAGACAATTTTATGAAAATAAGGAATCGCTTAATGCCTTATTTGAAATTTTTTAAAGAGTTATGAGGTTTGGCATTTAGATGAGAGAACATTTCGTAGTCTAACTTAAGCTGTTACTTTAATAGCTAAATTAATGAAGTTCCATCTTTACAAATCTCTTCGTTTAAAATGTTAGGAACTCACTTTTCATTTTTAGTAACATTCAAGACTTAAACAAACACCTGGATGCTTGTAATTGAATGCACTTAGCCAATAGACCTACTTATGGACTAGCAATAAATAGACTTAATTAATAAGATAATGATATGAACATAGTTTTCATTTACTTGTTTCTCAAAGCTAACTTTAAAAATTTGCAAAATTTGGAGTAGGATCCGTTCACTTTTTAATAAATCAATAACATTAATTGTGTCTCAAATTATCGTAAGACTACTGGGACAAAGAAGTAGAAAATTTCACTTGAATGGAAAGCCAAAATATTACATAACCCTGATTATACTGCTTAGACAGATTTCTTAACTCTCAAAAGTTCATTAATGTCTTAGAACCGAGGGTTTACTATTTTCACAAACATTTAAATCTCAATAGTTGAGTTTGAAACTTGTTAGGCCTACATGTCTACCTTAGAATATAGTATTTTAACTAGTTCCGTAATGCAGGTGCTATTCTTAAATGTGGCTCTCGAGTAATGGTTACAAATAATGTCCATAAATTTTACAAAAACATTTAATAACAGTTTGAGCCACTGTCTGCTTGAAACAGCTGCAGCTAAAATTGGGACACAATAAATAACTTTGATTGGAACCCAATTGGAGATTACCCTTCGATTGTAATCTTTACTTGGATCGTTTTTAAAAGGCGTTTCTTTGGAGAATACGGGTATAATTTTCTGATTGACACTTCTGAAAATGATTTAATACACTAAAACAAATTAGCTTATTTTAATTGTATACTGTTTATGTTTTTCCAAAAAGCACAAACAAGTACAAACATACAAAAATTTAAGTTTTTACGTTCGTTTAAGAAATCTATAATGCTGAAATAAAGTATCAACACTGAAAATAAATATATGTGCATGTACATTCGAATAACATTAGTCTAAATATTCTAAGAATGAGAATCAGGCTTCAATTGATGGCTTTGAACTTCATATTCCTATTGTCTTGACTTGGAAAAAGTTGGGTGACTCATTTGTTTAATCAGAATTGCGGGGTATTCGACTATGCATCGAGTCGCCCATTTTAAATGAAATATGTTTTACACACCTATGACAGAAATATTTAATAAATAGTAAATGACAAAAACACTATATTAGTAGTTAAATACAATCATAAGCGGTGGCGACTCTGGGTCAAATTTCATTGACAAGTCTACTCCATTAACTTCACAACACATGATCATATTCTAAATAGCCTGCTTGAAATTCTGAAGAATAGCATAGTCTCCCTCACTTTATCTTACCATATTTAAATCTGCAAAGATTTTATCTGAAGGTATTGGCCCCACAATACTGATTTTCTAAAAATCTCTGTTACACATCGTTTTTTCTTATAATATATTAATTCAAAAGTTTTTAAAAATGGTTCTTAAATTCATTTATGATGCCACACATTTTGAGAAAATAATAAGTAATTAAATAAAAATCCGTCCTATGTTTAGCTTTCCACATATTTGAACTACTAAAATGCTTTATCTACAGTACGTAATTGGGTTACGAATGAAATTAATTGCTGCTAAGGATATGATTTTACCCCTGTGTGTCAATTGTATAGCTCCGGCAAAAAATGAGAAAAAATTTTTCAAATACAAAGACCCTCCAACGGCAGTACGCAAGTCTTTTCACCTCATTAAAGTGCCATGCTTTCGAGAACACATTTAGGCGATCACGCACTATCACAAACAGTACCCGTAACACCCAGATGGGGACAATTACTTTATCAAGAACATTCTACAGAAACTTCAAGAAGTTGACTGAAACGACACGCTAAAAAGAAAGAAAGGAAGTGGGCAATCAGTCAAGTTGGAAATGAACGGAAAAGTTATGTCGAAATTGTTTTACAAAACCTATTGAAATCAACCACTCCTTTGAACTCAAGTTTTCGAGAAACCCATAACAAAGTTTTCTCAACATCGACAGGATACCGGGCAATTTCAAAGAGAGGGATCTCTAAAAAACTTTCAAAAAAAGTGTCATCATTGACACAAAAACAGAAAGAAGACCGGGTTAGCTTCTGTGAAACATCGATGAATCCATGTTTCAGCTACATTGAAATAACATTTTTCATTGGTCTACGACAGCCAATATATCTCTCAAGCAAACTCCAAAATTTTTTATGAAAAATGCATGATTTGAGGAGCTTTGAGCTATAAAGTTTTTACCTGAAACACAGTTCAAAGTATACTGATATTTTAGCAGAGTTTATCCCATTTGGGAAAGACAGAGTTGGAACCGGACCGGTTTTTTCTGCTCGGGCTCGGCCCGCATCAACACGAAAAAAATTAGACCCGGGTGACAAAATTTATCGTTTTATACATTCAGCGGGCATTATTATTATATTTCATTTGAGATCTTATTTTATCTACATATTTACTATTGTAAGTACTATTTAAGTTTATTCAAGTTATTATTCTAATAAGCCGCCACATGAATTGATGCATTGAATTCAACCTATCATCTTATTCAATTAATGAACATACACTTAATTTCAGCCATGATAAATTTCGGCCGGGCCCGGTTCCAGCTTTAATCATCAGGCAAAATGGATTCTTCAGCGTGTCCCACAACCCGTACTTCAAAACATACCCAAAATTTATTTAGAGAAAAAATCTGCAAATTTTGCAGTGGCCTGCCAACTCAACGGATCTTTCAACATAGAAAATGTTTGGGAGATTATGAATTACGATGTGGAAAAGAAAAATCCAAAAATATGCAAAACTGAAGCAATATTTGCTGGAGTACAAAAAATATTACCCGAGAAGGACAGATTTTTGAAATATGTTTGCTCCGGAGACAATGTTGTCTAATTTCTTTTACATAAGCTTATGGAAAACATAATTTGCCATCGATTGATATAAATTTTACTACTGTTTTGTTCTTAAGATATTGAAAAAAATCTACTTTTTATTTTTTTGACAAGAGCATAACATACCTTCAGATACATTCACAGAATATTTCCAAAAAATAACGTTTTGTTACAAACGCTAACCCTAGCGATTGTTCTAATTAATCGACAATATAAATCATGTCTATTTAAATTTCTATCAAATAAATCATCGCACCTGCCGTCGATGACATTGTAACACACTAAATTTTTCTTTACATTGTCAATGTAGAAAATCACAAATGACATATATGACTAAATTCATGTAAGTTGCTGAAAATTGAGGATTTTGAACATACATTTGAGTGCTGACGTGGATATGATTAATATATAAAGGATAATAAAAAGCCAGTACAACACACAAAGTCATTAATAGCAGTATTCAATTGAAATCTAAGATATATATTCCAAAATACCACATTTACAAATTATTACATCTCATGCAAATGGAATTACTGAGATGAGGTTCATAGGGAATAAAAGTTGAGAAATATCCACTGTTTTCCATTATAATATTTTGCAGTATAGGTTAAGGATGTACGTTATATCATTCGTTAGGTGAACTAAACTTTAGCATTTTTATGCTATTGAGAAGCATTTTAGAAATATGTAAATAATTATGTTTAGGAGAAGAATCATTAAATACAATATATGTATTTATTTGGACAAAAAATTTTTTTTCTAATAAAAGAAATTGAAAATATACCTTACGATCAGAAATGCATATGATAAGAAAATATATATATATATATATATAT
>CABFPE010000407.1:490351-542366 GCA_900660155.1 Hofstenia miamia | reverse complement strand
TATTTAGGATAACAGTTGAAGTAAACGGACGTAGTTCATAATCTTATTTGATATGAAAGTGAACTACAAATATATTTAAAGAATTTTAAGCTATTCCTGAATATAAAATCAGATATACATATTATTAAATTTGTCGTAGTTAGGCGACGATTCTTAGGATTTTTTATAAATATTTGGTGTTGAGAATGTTTTTATGTTATTTTAAATACAGATATCAATTTGTTTGAGAAATCTTAAAATTTAGAGGTGTGATTAAAACAAATTTATTTCACTTAGAAAAGCCAAATATTAAATGGAGAGTTAATTCACTTGGCTTTTGGCCTGCAATTGTATTGTTCAAAATGTTTTGGTTATAGAACTCTTGTTTGCTTTATGCATACATAATTTTGTCCAAAAGATTGAAATAACAAATTTTAATATATAAGTCATCAAATCATTTATAAAAGACAAAGAAAAACTAACACTTCTTAATTTGAGGTGGAATGCTGTTGGCCCTGCAGAACTCTTAAACATAGTCTGTGAGATTTCTACTGAATTCTGATGCTATAGCTATATCCCAAGCTTCGAACTTGAGTAGATTTGCAATTGGCATTGATTTTTTGGAAACTTCTTCCTCGATCATAGGGCATACGTTTTTTGTTAGGTTCAAGTTTGTAAATGATCTCAGCCATAGTGTAATAAAATTATTATCATTTTTGGAGGCCTTGCTTGGTAATCGTGCCACCAAATACTGGAAGGTATCTTGCAGCATGCTATTAAGAAGACAATTATACTGTATTGCAAGGTATTAGTAAGCATTGATGGTAGTATTTAACAAGCAGTAACATCACAATTTTAATTACAACAAACCATCATTCTATTTATGGGCGTGTACTTGATTTATTATTCTACGCTTTTGGCCACCATTGTATAGGAATAATATTGTCGGTTCCAAGAGGTCATATCCATGATTTCGAAGAATCATTTCAAAGTGAAGCCATTTAGATAGACAGAACTATTTCAAATGCTTATTATGTAGTGGTAATTGATTGGTGTTCTAAGAATTTAGTATTGAGTTCCTACCATCTACAGATTTCTAGACTAATAACTGTGAATTTAAAGATTGAAATATTCAACCGACTACATTCACTTTTACATTCATATACCAGTCATGATTGCCTTTCAAGTGAAACCTACACGTTATATATCAACTTATGTTGTGTCTAACTCCCTCCTTAGTTAATGTTAAGATGAATTTTTAGCAAAAATTTTTGCATATAATTTATCGCATCAAAAGTTGTTTCAGGCTCTTCACAAGAAGATAAACGATGTGTACAAAGTAAATTTTAATATAGCTTTCAAGAAAAGTAAACAGACTTTATCAATGATATCGATTGCTTTATTTTCGAATCCTCCTCTGTACTGGTATTTTACAATCCATTAGAAGACCTCGATTTTATTATCAGTTAGAAGACTTCTTCGTCCTCAATACTGATTTAAATAAACTTGTAGTCGTTCGAAATTAGCAAAATTTTATATAGATCAAGTTTGTCCAACTTCTTCAGATCCCGGGCCAAATAAAAGTTGTTCTTTGACAAAATGCCGTTATGGTAAACTGAATTAAATTACACTTAAATAGTTTCTACAAGTTTGTTCGCACACACTTAGGCACATACACTCTATTTTACTATATAGTGTATGTATTATTTATTTTGTATATGTGTATTATAGCAAATATAATGCTTTAATCCGCATACTGATAACTGCTTTAGTAGGTGACACCAATGTGAAGATCTGTTTGAAGTGGTAGTTTGTGAATTATTTTGTAGGGTCCTATACTGCAGACAGTGCACATATTTCTCGTCTTTTTGAAAAATAATTTAATACTACGTGTTTCCTTTTTGGAAACTCCGGTTTTGATAACTTTGATATAAATTATGGCTGCTTTACTGTATATGGTTAACTTCGTTTGCCAAATTTTGCCTGTTTTCGTTTTTCAAAAAGAATTATATCTATTCATCAGAGTTGAAGTAGAATGCGAAACTGATGCAACAAAACTATTACCCTATGTCTGTGAATTGAATTAAGTCAGAATAGTACGATTTCAACAATTGAAATTACTATTAATAATATTATTAAAGCCAAATTTAGGACTTTATAGGGTTTTAATGCATTATTTTGTAATTGAAAATTTCATTGTTAATCGGGTCACAATAAAAATTGTTGGATGGACCGGGACTTTTCAACTATTTGAAAGTTTACGAATCAAAAACGCACTGGGTTATAATATAAAACTTGTTTCAAAAGTTGTACCAATACCGAGCCAGCAGTCTTCGGACAGAAAGCTATAAGATATTGCCTTTCTAATTTTCCTTAGATTTAGGGAAAATTGGATTTTTAGACAGCGTGGAATTAGTTCTGTTCTATTACTATTAATTTGTTATAATTACGTTCTGGCCTTGTTTGCACACTGAACGTTAATCTATGCGCTTGTGCATTGTTTAACTCTCAAATTTCATTTTCTAAATTTTTAATCAACACAANTATATATATATGTCGTCGATGTTTCCGCTCTGAACTATGACGTAGTATCACAAGTTGTTGTTTAAAGAAATCTTTTAGCTATTTAGGATAACAGTTGAAGTAAACGGACGTAGTTCATAATCTTATTTGATATGAAAGTGAACTACAAATATATTTAAAGAATTTTAAGCTATTCCTGAATATAAAATCAGATATACATATTATTAAATTTGTCGTAGTTAGGCGACGATTCTTAGGATTTTTTATAAATATTTGGTGTTGAGAATGTTTTTATGTTATTTTAAATACAGATATCAATTTGTTTGAGAAATCTTAAAATTTAGAGGTGTGATTAAAACAAATTTATTTCACTTAGAAAAGCCAAATATTAAATGGAGAGTTAATTCACTTGGCTTTTGGCCTGCAATTGTATTGTTCAAAATGTTTTGGTTATAGAACTCTTGTTTGCTTTATGCATACATAATTTTGTCCAAAAGATTGAAATAACAAATTTTAATATATAAGTCATCAAATCATTTATAAAAGACAAAGAAAAACTAACACTTCTTAATTTGAGGTGGAATGCTGTTGGCCCTGCAGAACTCTTAAACATAGTCTGTGAGATTTCTACTGAATTCTGATGCTATAGCTATATCCCAAGCTTCGAACTTGAGTAGATTTGCAATTGGCATTGATTTTTTGGAAACTTCTTCCTCGATCATAGGGCATACGTTTTTTGTTAGGTTCAAGTTTGTAAATGATCTCAGCCATAGTGTAATAAAATTATTATCATTTTTGGAGGCCTTGCTTGGTAATCGTGCCACCAAATACTGGAAGGTATCTTGCAGCATGCTATTAAGAAGACAATTATACTGTATTGCAAGGTATTAGTAAGCATTGATGGTAGTATTTAACAAGCAGTAACATCACAATTTTAATTACAACAAACCATCATTCTATTTATGGGCGTGTACTTGATTTATTATTCTACGCTTTTGGCCACCATTGTATAGGAATAATATTGTCGGTTCCAAGAGGTCATATCCATGATTTCGAAGAATCATTTCAAAGTGAAGCCATTTAGATAGACAGAACTATTTCAAATGCTTATTATGTAGTGGTAATTGATTGGTGTTCTAAGAATTTAGTATTGAGTTCCTACCATCTACAGATTTCTAGACTAATAACTGTGAATTTAAAGATTGAAATATTCAACCGACTACATTCACTTTTACATTCATATACCAGTCATGATTGCCTTTCAAGTGAAACCTACACGTTATATATCAACTTATGTTGTGTCTAACTCCCTCCTTAGTTAATGTTAAGATGAATTTTTAGCAAAAATTTTTGCATATAATTTATCGCATCAAATTGTTTCAGGCTCTTCACAAGAAGATAAACGATGTGTACAAAGTAAATTTTAATATAGCTTTCAAGAAAAGTAAACAGACTTTATCAATGATATCGATTGCTTTATTTTCGAATCCTCCTCTGTACTGGTATTTTACAATCCATTAGAAGACCTCGATTTTATTATCAGTTAGAAGACTTCTTCGTCCTCAATACTGATTTAAATAAACTTGTAGTCGTTCGAAATTAGCAAAATTTTATATAGATCAAGTTTGTCCAACTTCTTCAGATCCCGGGCCAAATAAAAGTTGTTCTTTGACAAAATGCCGTTATGGTAAACTGAATTAAATTACACTTAAATAGTTTCTACAAGTTTGTTCGCACACACTTAGGCACATACACTCTATTTTACTATATAGTGTATGTATTATTTATTTTGTATATGTGTATTATAGCAAATATAATGCTTTAATCCGCATACTGATAACTGCTTTAGTAGGTGACACCAATGTGAAGATCTGTTTGAAGTGGTAGTTTGTGAATTATTTTGTAGGGTCCTATACTGCAGACAGTGCACATATTTCTCGTCTTTTTGAAAAATAATTTAATACTACGTGTTTCCTTTTTGGAAACTCCGGTTTTGATAACTTTGATATAAATTATGGCTGCTTTACTGTATATGGTTAACTTCGTTTGCCAAATTTTGCCTGTTTTCGTTTTTCAAAAAGAATTATATCTATTCATCAGAGTTGAAGTAGAATGCGAAACTGATGCAACAAAACTATTACCCTATGTCTGTGAATTGAATTAAGTCAGAATAGTACGATTTCAACAATTGAAATTACTATTAATAATATTATTAAAGCCAAATTTAGGACTTTATAGGGTTTTAATGCATTATTTTGTAATTGAAAATTTCATTGTTAATCGGGTCACAATAAAAATTGTTGGATGGACCGGGACTTTTCAACTATTTGAAAGTTTACGAATCAAAAACGCACTGGGTTATAATATAAAACTTGTTTCAAAAGTTGTACCAATACCGAGCCAGCAGTCTTCGGACAGAAAGCTATAAGATATTGCCTTTCTAATTTTCCTTAGATTTAGGGAAAATTGGATTTTTAGACAGCGTGGAATTAGTTCTGTTCTATTACTATTAATTTGTTATAATTACGTTCTGGCCTTGTTTGCACACTGAACGTTAATCTATGCGCTTGTGCATTGTTTAACTCTCAAATTTCATTTTCTAAATTTTTAATCAACACAAACACCGTAACGTGCGTAGGTTTTAAGTGACAAATACACATCCATTATCACCATTCAAATTAATAGCTGCGCTTCGGAATAATGCATTTCCATTGCGGTATTAATTTTGCACGGAAATTATTATTTTCAAGAGTTTAATTCAACAAATACCTTTCAATTCCAACAACCACTTCCCTTATTTATTTCCTAGAATTCAAGATTTTTGTATGTCATTTAGTGTTTTGCGGCTTTGGTCATGGCCGCAGTCTAGCCCCTACTCCTGAACCCTTAGTGACGGGAGGTCTCACGGCTTCAATTTTAAAGCTCCGATAGTTAGCTCCGTTTATTTACCTTTCAATGAATAATAAGTTTTATACATGGTGAGTGCAAGTCTAGATAAATTCTGAGAAATTGGTAAATATTATATGCCATAAAAATTCAATATTTACGGCCGTTGCCAGATACGGCTTCTATCAAGGCACTGTTATTTATAAAAATTAGCGGCCAGCCAAAATGCTCAATTCTCAAAACACTACTGTCACTGTCATTGTTGGCGCCAAGGCACGATAAGTTGTATTGAGGGTAGTTGTTAAATTTGCTTATAGTTGTATGTACTCGCAGTTTTTCTATTTTTAAGCCAAATGCCTCTAAGTTTGTAGTTCATCCTCATTTTGTTATAGTAGGTGAACTGTCATTAAAGTTTTACCGAAATTCGATTAACTCCTATTTTGAGAACGCAATTTAGAGTTATTTGAAAGATCAATGAAAGCCGCAAAGCAGTGTGGGATAATACCCCCATTTCCTCATTTCGATTTAAATATTGTATTAGTTCGTTACTGACACAATGAGACTTCTTGTAAAATGTCTACAGGTAGAATGCGCGTTATTCTCCAAGTTATTTTTTTATAACTTTTAATCTCTAGTTCTAAGTCGTTGAAAACATTGACTGAATTTATGACATGAGGTTATTATTTGCTTTACAATATATTATTGCCAAAGTATTTCGCATAAAATCAAATTCTTTGTTGTATTTTATTCGAAAACACATTTTAACAACATTTCAATATATCATTTAATGGTACTAAACATCAAATAATTTAGCTTTTCGAGAAAATCGTAAAAGTTGCTGTGATTTGTTAGATTGGCTTGGGACTGATTTTGAAAATTTCTATATGGGGTGGGTTTAGCTAATTATGGCAAAAATATACCAAGCGTTATTGTCATAGCAACGTGACCAGGTCTGAACGTAGAATTTTATTTTGTAGTAGGTAAAGCGTGATATGGTCGTTTGTATTCTCTAATTGAACGTTGAAACAACCGTGTATTTCATATATGTGTGTTCGGATGGACCACAATCTTGTTTTTATCTTCTATTAGTGATGCTTAAATAGCGTAAACTTTCATTAAAGGTTGGATCGCAGTTTAAAAGTGAATTTGTTTATGCATTAAGTTGTTTAAAATTAGCTTTATTTTTAAGTTAATTTCGGTTGAAATGTGTTGTGAATAGCACTCGTCTCTCCACTCTTCAGTGCTTACATTTAGAAGTAATTACAAGGCAAGGTCAACCAAAAGTAACTTTTCTAATTCCACATAATGACAAAAGTTTAAATTTATTATGAATGTCAACAGAGCTGTTGAACAAAAGATGTCAATATTTCTTGAGTTATAGCATATCAATTGTAAATTACAATAAAATTTTTCTACCGCCCATTCTGCCACCGGCATATTTAACTGCGCTAAGCAATCAATTATTGAGATATGTTTTACAATCAGTGTAAATAAACAAACAGTTCACGAAAGTTTTGCATGATTTTGTTGTTTCATTTGATTTACCTATTAAATATTTTTACATTTCTGGTATCTCTTAAGATGAAATTCCAAAAAACATTTATATTTTTAACCGATGCCTGCCATAAATCATACTCCCTCTAGCGGGGGTTCCTTTTTGGAAATTGTAGTCCAACATTAGGAAACAACAGTTTTGTTGTTGTTTTTACTCTTTAATGACGATGGTCTGCTAGTCTGTTTACAGTATAAGATGGTTCATTATAGTTTCTACTATGTTTTTCATTATATATATATATATATATATATATATATATAATTTACATTTTGTGAAGAACTGAATTCTTCTGATTTTGTCACAATTAATTATGATTTATCAAAAGTTGGTTTTGCTACTTAGATTATTCATTGTGATCATTGCGAACCTCAACTGGTTCCAAATCCTTAGTTTACACCAATCTAATCTATGACTGTTGAGATCTTTGCGTTTTATAACACATTTCGCATTGGAATTTTTTGATGTTCGCACGTTTTATAGGACTACTATAGGCACTGAGTGCTTTCTCAAAATGATTCACATCGTTTTGAATGCATAATTTAATGCACTTTGCAGAATGAAGGTGATCTGCATTGATACGTTGAGTTTTGCGCAGTCACTGAGCTATCATTCGATTCCTTAAATATATTAATTAGTGCATTCCTCATGTACCCACACTTTGTGTAGTCTATAGTTTTTAATTGTCAAAAAAGTAGCCGTGATGCAGGGAACCCAAATGTTGTGGTAATATCTGGCATATATTAAAATATGCGCCTTCTTTCTAAACTCAGCGCAATGTACAAAGTAATTTGCACAATTCTACTTCATAACTAGAGCCGCCAATTTTGTATGGTAAAAATTGGTCAAATGTCTAATATAAAGTGTGTTCTACTTTGTTCAAATATGTGCTAAAATTTGTGCTTAAAAACATAAGTGTGAGAGAAATATTATTAAATTTTTTCAATGTTTCAAGCACAAAACACAAGTTTACATAAGTTTGTTTCGGAAGGCAATGTTGTGAGGTCTGTCAGAACAACTCCAAATTTACTAAATACTTTCTCTGAATCGCAATTTTGGATAAAACTATTCTGGGCTATTGACAAATCTCCTGAAACCCGATTTATCAAAGAACCAGTGACTTTTTGATTTTGCAAATACTTTCGTTATATTCCTAATAAGTCTAAAGCGGTGAAATATGTGCTAAGGCATAGGTTTGTCGATAAAACAGATGAAATATGTGTTCACATATGTGTTATCAAAATGTGAGCCCAATATGTGAACAATATCAAATATTTGTTCACATAAAATATAAAATTGGCGGTTCTATTCATAACCGTTTTAATTGCTTCGAGAATGTTCAAAATGGAAGTGGTTTGACCCTTAATCCATTTCGTGAAGTACTTTTATGTCTCAGGCGTAAAATGCAGTGTCATTTCCTATACTTGCTCTTGTGTTTGCTTCAACTCGCATAACATTCGCTTAATAGGTTTCTAAATGGAGTTCAATTATTGTGTTCTTCACCCGAGTGCTTCACAAATGCTAACCAAGAATGTGGAGATTATAGTATTCCATTCTATATTATTAATGATAATGTGCATAACAATTGGAGTTAAATGGCTTTGACATTTCATGCTGCATTGCAGCGAAATGCGTTTTCGAAAAATGTTGTTTGATGCTATTCAGTACTTCCCTTACTATAAAAGTTTAATTTTAGAACTAACAACTTTCACTTTGCATTGTAGTTTTCAATTTCTTTTCTTTAAAGTAGAATGAAAAATTTCCATCTGCTAGATATCGTGCGATCTACGGTTTTTATCGAAACTAAGTTTTGCATAGTAAAATTGCAATCAATTATTTGAGAAATGGGGTTTTTAGAGGCTGAATTAAACTGACATCTCGATATACATGTAGGAACGAATGAAGCTAAATTATTTTGAAAAATTTTCTATTTTTGTTCAGGATCATGAATTTCTACCAATTTTTTAATGCTGCTCCTTCTTTGACAGCAATGGTGTTTTATGATGCTGGTATGGCTTTTTCGTAAGAAATATATAATAAACTTGAAAAAATTTGTTAAAAAGTTATTAATGAAAGTGATTTAATATGAATTATTTGGGTTCGGAAATATTAAAAACAGATCGTTGCATGGGTTGCAGGGTGAGCTCGAATTTGAACTTGTATTTTACTGATTTCAGAATTATTCAATTTACCGGAAATTTAAAAAAAAAGAATTAGTAATTTATTTATCAAATTAGTTGTTTATGCATGTACAATTTGGGATTTATTCGTAAACATTATTTGAAGTGGGTTTAATTGGTATAGAAAACTGGTTTTTGGATTGAGTCAAAAGTCTTCGACTGCTCTCAAATATGATAGGTAGTATTTGTGGATTTGAATTATTCACGTCTATTTAGCGTAATATTCTTATTCACGCAACTATAAGCACAAAATTTAATAATATCGTGGACTCCATTGTTTAATTTAATTATTTCTTCATACACCTGACCGATTGTTTTACAATCTGTCTTTCCCTACATTGAGGCACCAACTTAATGGACGCGCATAGACTACATGTTTCAATTAGTATGCGACGGTGATATTTTATAATTACGGTTTATTTGGGAATTTAATTTCCCGCTTTAATCACAATGCGTTCGAATGATAAAATCATTTAAAAAACTCTACGAAATCCTTGCTGTTAATCCCATTCAAGACGAATATTGAGTAATCTTGAGCTAAAATCGAAATAAAGGTCTTTGTAAATCTTCAAATGGCTGACCTTGGCATGGTTAATTATTTTTCGGTATTAGCATTTGTGCTGTTTATTGTTCATTACATTTCATTGCCGCTGTCATTTTGCAGTGAATTAAATAAAATTGTTGTTAAACTGTCTACTCCAACTGAAAATTAATTTTTATAAATTTCCATTTTATTTTGTCTGAGCAATTTTCTATGCTTAGATGGTAATGCTAAATAACTACGGAGTTGTTGTAAAAGAACATGCCAGTATATTTACTAAATTTTCACATGTGCATTTAAATTTGACATTCAACTTTTTGGCAGTTTTAATATTAGGCTAGGGTTCTGCATTGCGCTTATTTGGCCAGAAATAGATTGCAATAGGCAGGGTTGGCATGTTTTAAACAGGACCTGTTTAAAACATGTTTTAAGTACTGTTTTGAAAACAATTTATCATAAGTTTATCATAAATCAATGTTTGCCAATGTGTTTTTAGCATAATTACGTACCTTTAGCTGGTTCTGTCTGAAAGCAAAAAAACATTGCTTTAAACGTTTAAAACGTTTTTTTTGTAAAAAATACACTTTTTTGTCAAGCCTGCAAATAGGGCTAATTGCACCTAAGAAGTACTGTGCAATTCGATATATCTGCTTTTATTCAGACATGTCATTTCTCTTAACATTATTTCCAACTTTGAGCTCTCGGTTTTTTATCAGCATGTTTTATTTTAACCACGCTTGAATTTTAACATCAATTCTAAATTTATTTGGTTTATAATGAATATATTGTTTTGTATACTGTGTAAACGAATTTTCATTTTGAGTAAAATCTGAAATACATAAACTTTGAGTTTTTTCTTTAGGCTATAACTCATCAACAAAAAGAGGGCAGCCTGATCAGCAAAAAGGCCACGCAGCTCGTCCTGATTCTCATGCAATAAATGGTAATTCACCATCAAATTACTCATCCGTACCTCGAAAACCTAGAGCGGTATCAACTACATCTTCAAATCAGAAGGTAGCGTTTTTTAAAACATTTATTCATGTGCATTTAAATACAGAATTTTTTTCAAATTGTTTTTCATCATCTAGTGAGCAAGCTTTGTTTTTAAAATGTTTTGTTGGTGTAGTCCTATATTGTATCTAATTTTTTATGGTACAACTTCAGGCGCGGTCCTAGATAATTTTGAAAGAGTGTGCGATTCAAATTTTTTTCTTGAAATTATTAAAAAACGATTATTTATTTGTAATTTATACAAAATCCAATCATGTCTTTCAAAATTCAAATGGTTTATTAGGTTCTCCACAAAAACTTCAAGCTGTGTTTTTAAAACACCTTTTATTCAAGGGAGAGCAGAAAATGTTTCGAAAAAAATGGTTTTTATCTTCTATGAAAACCACTAAAAATTTATTTTTTCCACAGAATTCACATACAAGATCCGCAAAATGTAATAAAATATTTAAATAGTTTTCGAAAACATGGATGTTGCGGCCGTCTAAAACCACCCTTGAACACCTTGCTACTTTTATACCTTGTCTTTTATATTATATCGCCATTCAAGTGGTTTTCCAGTTATAGACATGCTTCTCACTATAGTTCTATAAATTTCTTACTTTCGCAAAGTTTTGCAGAATTAATTTAAATTCAATTATCTAATGGTGTTTTAACGTAGGATTGTCTAAGTGAGTAACTTCTTCATTTTTCTTTACATCAGTGTTATTTTTCATGATGCTTGTTTGAACCATGTTTTTTAGAGACCCGATCTTGTCGGTACCAATAGCATTCCCAGACGTGGCAACTATCTCACTGCTTCGAATAAGCCATCAATCAACGTTTCAGAATCGTAAGTTTTTCATCATTCCCGGCAATGCGGCTTACTTACATGTACTTCATTTAGTAAAAAACGCCATAGCACTTTACCAACCACATTCGAATACGACGATAAGTACTAATTTCATGCCTTCATGTTTCTCCATCATTTTCTACATTCATTTGCGATTTTCCCTAAGTGACCATTTTACGCAGACACGTTAGCCAAACAAAAACGAAATTTTTATGTTGGCATCTATGAATGTGTGTAACCCTTCGTGACCTTCATTGAAATTTGTTTTTGAATTTTAGGGAAAGTCTCGGGGATTTTATCCGTCCTTATTAAATTATTATTTAAATAAATTCATATATTTTCTACCTCTAAAGGACCCATATATTTGATACTAAAACTTTATTCACAAAAGAATGCCAAATTTTAGCCGCGTTTCATTTGCAGGATGTAATATCTACGTAAAAATGTTTTTCCAAAAGTTGTCACAATAATTTTATTAATTTTTTAATTATCTTCTAAATTACCGTTTTATTATATCTTTGGTTGGAATATCTTACATACAAAACACAAAACGGCTTTTTTTTAAAGAAAGTAATTTTTTTCAATTTTACAATGAAATTACCTAAAATTAGAGGAGATTTTTTTAATGTATAGTCGGAGAAAGAAAAATAAGTCAAGTTTAGAGTTTCTAGAAAAATTCCCACCTTAAAATTTAGCCGAAAAATTGATGCTGTAAATCTTCAAATTAGATGCCCAATTACGGTGCTTACTCAAACTTCTGATCGGCCTTTGCACTAAACCTATTTCATTTAGACTATGCCTTCATCGAAGGAATAAATTATTTATGAATGCTATCGTCAATTTCAATTGCGGCACCACATCTTTAAGCAATTAGAAATTTCTTGTTCTCGAATAATGTATATCTCGTGTTTCTAATGATACATTAATGAGCACTTTCCTTATATTTTGTACCTGTCTCTTATACACATCATTTATTGAAATATAATTTTCAGAAATTCTATTTCAATTTAGCTTTCAGTAAAATACCTTAAATTCATAAACATGTAACTGCGGTACTATACATAGGCGTAGTTCTTATCATTTTAACGATTCCATTACTTATGTCATGAAGTAAATTTTCTGAAGAAAGAAAAATGTGATGGTTTCAATAAAATTTTTGAAACCTTCATAACTCACTATATAATGTAGATATCTAGAATCTCTTTTATTTTCATTCCTAATAGACGAAACGTGGGTGGTTTATTCTCAGAAAACAATATAGTTGATGCTAGTTGGTGCTGGCATGTACATTCGCCCGCTTTATTGTCTGAAAACGAGGAATGGGATCAAATGAAAGGTTTTGCAAACATCGAATTTTCCATTGAAAAAAAATTGTTTTCATATGCCTCAAACACATGAATAATTTTCACCATAATAATGAAGCACACTTACCCATAGATGTGTAAAAATCCCAGGGTTCCCAAACTTCCTAATAGTCTTGGAGAAAATTGATTAACAATGTGGACAAAGCGGTTGGTGACTTTAAGCATACAATTGGGTGCTTTGGGCTTATGTTTTGGTAAGTAGGTTGCTTCCGCGCCAGGGGACATTGTGCATGAATACAAGGCAATAGTAATGAACATTTTCTTACTGGGTCCCTAATGGGTAACAAGTTCAGATTGTCATGTTCTTGATCCGGTCGCATCTCTGATTTAGGGTCCTTCAAGTTAATTTCAAACAATGACATCTCAAGTAACCAACTAAATTATTAACTTTCTATCAATGTCGCACATTGTATGAAAACTGCACGGTCTGTGATGCTTGGTGATGTTCGAAATTCGTTATAAATACTTTCGTGCTTTTTGCGAGACTGACAATTCTCTTTTAGACCAATTGATGTAAAACCTCGTCAAACCAAAATGTCACTCTCTGGCTCTATAGCTTCCACTGCGAATGCCAACTCATCCACCGGTGTGTCGGAATTATCTAATACGATTATGCCAATGTCTTACGTCGATCCCATGTCGAGGCCCAGGTTAGTTCTAATACCAAAAGTTCATTTTTTAATGTTGGTTCGGCACTCTACTTTTTTTGAAAATTTCAATTTATTATAATGTTAAGGTTCATTATATTTACTTCCGATTTCCTCGGACACTATGATTTGAACATCACGACATGCGCAATTTTAGTCAAATTTTATCCTTATGTTTTAATAGGAATCGGAAATAAAACTCAGTAATTTTTGTTTTTTAAAATGATGCGCCAACCAGAAAATGACTGCGTGCTTATAAAAACTCTACTTTGCGTGCATTTCTTTTGAAATCTAAATTCTGCAATTTCCTTTTTTGCGTTTTAAATCTACGTCAATTAGCGTAGCATCAAATAACGCGCCGTTAATTTTTGCAGTAGAAATTATTGCAATTGTTTATATTTTATTTATGCCAATCACTATAAAAATCTTTTCCTTGTGAAATTTATTGGAGTTACCCAATGAGGATTTCTACAAAAATTTATTTCGAAATTTTATTCTTAAAATTCAAAGAATGTTTAAGCTTTCCGTATGTATTTCTTAGAATCTACAACTAATTATTTTACTGCTTAATGAAGACCATAGATGCACAATGCACCAAAATGAAGAACTCAAATTTTAATGATTCCTTAAATTTCTGAAGAATAATCTAGATAAATATTATGCTGTCATTTACAACAAAGTTAAGTGAAGAAAGTTTTGGATAAGATATATCATACCTTCCTTACCACGGACACCTCAGTAATGCAATTGAAAGAAGTCATGGCATCTAATAGAATCTCAATACTTTTTTAGATGTCGGCGGCACATTGCGAACGCCTTCCTCCTTTTGAGCCTTCAGTGCATTTTCGTTAGGTGGAAAGGGGAATGTTTAACGTTCAATTCTCAGATCAGGAGTTGTTCTAAAAATGAAGGAAGCTTTTCATGTCCCATTCATCCATTCATGAACTAATGACACTAATTGACAATCGATATGCTTTTGGTTATAATAGATGGTCTTGACGGAATAAAAAGGAGAATGTTTTAAATATAGGCTTTGTAATGTTACCAGACCTACTAAAAACATTTAAGTAGGTCTTGAATGCTATGAACAAATGATACCCTACTCAAGAATGTAAAATTATTTCCATTACACTTTTCAAGTTACTACTCATTATTTGCTGTATCGGAAGCAGACTGTTTTGTCTCAAAGTCATTAGGAAGTGATAAGTTTTTTCAACTTTTAAAAGCTACTCAATTTCCCATTACTTATTTACGTTGTTAATTTAACAAAGGATTATAAAAAGTTCACTTAAAATTTCGGACATATGAACATTGCAAAGCGAGCGATTGTTTACTACTTCAAAGCTAGCGTTTATCATTTAAACTCGCCTTTGAAGAATCTTTACCCGCTTTTCCTCTATAAGTACTGTTATAGTAGTAAACTTATTATTTTTTGTTTCTTTAATGTAAAGTTTTCTGTTTCATTTTGAAGGTTGTTGCCAATTTTATTACACATCTTACTTGTTTGGAGGAATGCGCATCACTTTCCTGTGTAGAGCTTCAGAATGCCTTAGAGTGAAAGCTTTGTTGGCTTGCTTATTGAAGAAATTGGCACTGTCTTAGGCCATAGAAATCTGCTTTGTGTGCTGCTTAAATATTTTTCGGGTTTTCGTGTATGCCTTTAAGTAAATCTTAGAAGTTTTTCAAAAAGGGACGTAATTATAGTATGCTAAGTCAAAACGATATTCCTGAAATTGTTCATTTTAACAGTGGTTTGTAATGATCACAAATCTAGTAAAATGGCGGTTCTTTTTATATTATTTTAATAGTTTTTTCTTGTGGGTTTTCAAAATCATATTGCATGTTGTGTTATTATTCTAAACTCTTGGTTGCTCATTGTGCTGAGCATCCTATTTTTTAAAGCTTTGCGCGCTCGGAAGTGGATGTTCTCGTCAACATGTTGTAAGTTTACAGCACGCTGTTGACATCAGCACCTTCGCATGTGCCTTGCATGTGTGGCCTTCTCTGTATTTTTCATTAAGATTGACGTAGTAGTTCAATTAAATCACATTTAATTGATTGAAATGATAGTCATCGTTGTATTCTCCAATGCATTAACAAGTTTCCCAACTTACTCGCATGTGAATTTTACTACTCAGCAATATTTCTCTAATATGCCTGTACCTCGCATAATGTTACTAGATCTAGGAAAGTGGTAGCAAAAGGATACTGTAAAATAGCGTTAACAATTGCGTGAAATAATGCGTTGACTAATTCTCCCTTAGTTAACACTTTAGTTCATACAATTGTTAACACTATTTTAAAGTATCCTTTTTGGACCACTTCCCTTATAGAAAACTCTCATTAATTTTGCAACTGGCAGACAATTTAAGAATGCTGTCGATAGGACTAGTCTTTCTTTTTTTCAATTATGCAGTCAGTGCTGCTATCATTTGCTATGCTCTGATGCAAATAAGTTTACCTTTATAGATATTTGGAATACATTTCGATTTTTGTGAAAATTTGTTGTAACAAAAGTCAAAATACTAAATTTTGTTCAAACTGTGTCTGTTTATTCAAATTACAAAGTTTACCTAAATGTTATCGAATGGAAGCTTTCTCAATGCTATTTTTCATTTATAGAACCGTCAATATTTCTAGAATGCTGTTTCAAATTCTACATATATGGGATGTTTTGCATTTATTACTTATGTCATTGTGATTTTTCCTTCTAGTTGCAGAAGCTCTTATGTAGGAAGCTTTTTACTGAAGGTTCCGATAGTCGATGCGTAATGTCGACAATTCTCAGAAATATCGAATCTATTGTTTGTTTTTTAAAACCGACCAGGGACAACTAAAGATCGTTGTTCGTAAATCGATCAATTATGATTTGTAAATAGCTGTTTCTACATTCCGCTGTTTTTCTAGAACTTTACTTTTATTAAGGATGTTGCTACTCTGGCATAGATATGTTTGTTGGTTTTAAAGAAGAATAATTAGTTTTACGCCAAGGTGTTCTTGAAAACATGTTTTAGCTGCTAAATGCAAATTATTCATCTTGGTTTGTTGAAGAGAAATCAGTGAATAAGTACAAACTTGGTACTTCTCTACATATATGTAAATTTTTATATAAGCCATGAGCTATGTGTATATAAACATTAATTTCAGTATGAAAAAATTTTGTATGGGACTAAATTATACAAAGCGAGTAAAATCCGATCCAAATTCTTCTCAGTAACTTAATGTTACGTCCTTTTGTATCCAAAGAAGAAATTTCTCTTGTACATGCTGTTTTGTAAAATTTGAATAGCGCAGTAAATATCAAATTTTGAACTCTCACCATGCAAATACGTAGCAAAAATATTATAATACCGCACACCTCCACGGATCTGCGCCGTGGGCTTTATTAATAAACATGTTTTGTCAACAACACTTATTAATCACATGTGTTTTGGTAGGTAGCCAGTTGGTGGAAACTGTCGGTGTAATCCATGTTTCCAACTTTCAATGAACATGGTGAAATAAACTTAAATTCTCACGCCTTAATTCTGTTTGTTTGCCAATTAAATTCAGTTCATTCAGTTTCCTTATAAACATAAACATTTTCCATTTACGGGTGAAAGTAATTTAGTATTTTACGCCTGTATGAAGTTTAGTTCATAACAAAATATTGGATTTATTTTTTCACCCACTTTAACTCATATTTTAACTCGATGATATTCTTCCTTGATAACTGTCCAATTTGAATGTTGCAAGGTTATGTTACGAATATAATTTACAATTTGTATTTGATTTATAGGTTAAATATGACCTACAATTACCTTTGAATCAAGTCCCAAATACGCAGTCATTGTGCCTTATATCACTCATAGCCTACTTAAAATACAGTCATGCATTATACGGAAATAGGAGCCGACGTTTATCAAAATTGTAGTCAACGTACTTCTCAATGGAATCTTTGCATTAGTGCAGTGGAAAACGCAATTTATGCAAAAGTGATATTTACAACATGAGGAAAAGAATTTTAAGAATTGTTTATTAAAAAAATCTGATGTGTTTCTTAGTATCAGTTCTTCGTTTACTAATAAGTTAAAGAAGTAAATTATGAAATTGATTTTTATAAAAAATAATAAATACTTAATTATGAACTCAATAATTAGTAATTAAGGGTAGAAACTACGCATACTTAACTAGGATTGTTTCCTAACACAGAAAGCCATAAACTGCTTGCCGCTGATGGTCTGGCTGTATTTTAATTAGGTCGTGTGTTAGCTTGAGGTTTCGAATTTCCAACTAGTGCTACACTTTTTTACAGATTTAAAATGCACTGAAATGCACTGTTATCAAACTTCAAAACGATTTTTGTTGCAAACGCATCTTATTTATTGAATTTGTTTTGGGGTCGTCAAATTCATTTTCAAGTTTTGATTTACTTAACAAAGCTTTCTTTTCTGGTCCCTATTTAATCCCAATGAATTCAATACCAATTGAAAATTTCATTTAACTTTCTTTTTTGAGTATTAAATCCTTCTTGTTTCATATATTTTCAAAATTGAATCTATCTTAAGTAACGCTTTATCATTAAACAATCGTCGATTCAGCCGATCAATGAATTTATTGATTTAGTGTTTTAAGGTTCATAATTTGCCTAATCAGCTTTTCCAATTTCTCTTAACACTACAAGTTCATAGTCAACTTAGTTACATGCAAGTAACAAATGGGAAGAGTATTACTAGTGAAACTTGAAATCTTTTTGTGTGTTACGGTTTTATAGTTTTAAGCTATCATATTAATATGACTGAAATTACTTCAACGTGAATTGCTCTCAAGTCTTAATGAAATATAATGTTAAATATCGTTTATCACATTTTTGCGCTTGGCATGCATGCTTGATTCAGTTTTTTAATGTTTCGTTATAATTTTGCAATTCCATTTTCAAAATTTTATTTGAGAAGACAATGATTAATCTCAAAGCATTTGTTTTAATTTTCTTGTATTTTTGACCTGATTAAAAAATGTGTTATTTATTCTCTAATGATGATTTATATCTTCGAACATTAAGAGAAGATATTGCTTGTAAATATTTGATTTGGTTAATGAACAGTGTTCAATTATTTGTGAAAAATTTCTTCAACCCTACACACTCGTTTATCGAAAACATGAAATACAACTTTTATGCTTGTCATTGTGACTATTGCTGGCATGTTCATTTGCTATCCTACTCGTTTATTAATGTTTCTACTGTTTCGGAAAAGCAATTTTCATTGTTTACACAAATAAGTTAATACTGCAGAGGTAAGCTCGGTGGATCCTTAAATGTGAATCCTCATTGTTTATAACTATCTGTTGTCTCACTACTTGGTTCATTCTCTTACTTATTTTTCTCGTCTAGGGGTCCAGAGGATGCTTATAGACATAAGGACCGCTCTTCACCGAACTTGGTGGTCCGCTCATAGTGAGTATTGTCCCACATTCATAACATGAGTTTGCACACATTGATTCATCTTAGTTTCCCCTTGTACATGTACTCTATATCTCGTAACAACTAATCCTAGATGTTTCATTGTATATTTCATCATAGATGTTCCCTCACTGAAATTTGTTGGAAAATGTATTGATAAGTTGCTTCAGGGTCATCACGACCTCTTCTAAGGTCACCCTGATCTAAGTGGAAAATATGCGAGTGTGATGCGATTTCACTTATTTCTTGTAAGTTTTTAGAAAGTAGGGATTAAATGCTATGTACAAAATCCCCTTAATTTCCTATACCCTTAGCACGTTTAAAAACAGTAATAGTTTTCGTATCAATAACTAGTTATTCTTTGTGTTTCGATCTAAAGTTCCTATAAGTGCTGATTTATGTTATAACTGTGGTATTACATATAATCCTGAACTGATTGTTTAATGTACTTGTTTGTCCACCATTCGTTCAAGGAATGCAGTGACGCTTCTACGTGTTTATATTGTTTATCGTTTAATCCAATTGGCTGTTTTCGCTCAACGTAGCTATTAATTTAACAGACTGGAAAGCGTCATTTATGGTAAAATTACCGCTCAACTATTTGCTTTGTTTTTCTCAACACTTCATGTAACAAGTGCTTATTCTGCCTAAAATGTTATTGTCTATAATTGATGTGCATTGAGTTCTTGCATGGTTTAATAGACTGTAAATTCATGGAGTCTTGACAGCTAACCTTTTAATATGTTTGTCCTATCCATGTATATTTTTTAAGACGTGAATTTTGAAAAAAGTACAATATGAATATTTTGCTTGTTAATTAACTTATTCTAATTTTTCACAATTATTTCTTTTATATAAATGTGTAATTATTTATGGGAGTCTTCGATTTTGAAAGTTTTGGTAAGTTCCTGGAACAGTTGGCAATTGATGGGAAATGTAGGCGACAGTAATAATACATTCCTTCTATAGTTATTCGAAGGGGTTATATGATAATACAAACCAGATGTGGAAGCAATTCTAAAATTTTCGTTCCGGTTTTATCCCATATTTTAGAATCAATCATATGCATGTCTTTCAAAGATTTTTTGTTTGAACTGGTCAACCTCCCATCCAATCCAAGATACAGTAAAGTTCAAATCCATAATGAATAGGATATGCATTAAAATAAATATCGCGACCTCGTCTTGGTTTTGAACTTATTAGAAGTTGTTTTTGTGTCCATGCCTTTCAAATGTTTCCATTGATCTGGACAGAAAATATAACAGATTGGGCCGAACTGAAGAAAACGGATCTGGTTCCAGATTTGTTGCTAACTGTTTATTGTGAAGATGTATAGATACATTTTCTTAAATCATCGCATAGACCACATCTATATTCGACTAAGGTCACGGTTGGACTAGTGATTGGTTAAAAAGTGATCTGTCACATTTTGATTGAATCGCATGTCTAACCGCCCTAGATAGTTAGTGATAATCGTGTGCGTTCGATTTCTTTGTGATCGTCACATCGCTAATTATCTCGGGTAGTTAGACGTGCAATTCTTTCAAATGTGACAGATCCGTTTTAATCAATCACCTAATCTAACCGTAGCCTAAGGCATCAAAAATGTAAGAAAATATTACTATGGATAACTTAGTAATCAAATTCAAAATATCAACGATTACCTTAACGTGGTTATGGTTAGGAAGATGTCAAAGCCGTGATACTTATAATTCTTCAGTTGTGTTTCAATTGATATCGACCGTCTATTATCTAAAAGCGAGAAAGGGCTTATCATAGATGGCTTGTAGTCATGCGTCGCTGTTGCTCGAATGAAGCCAACAAAAAATCATATTCTATTTCTGTTCATATGTCATCCTCTACATTAGAGCATGCGTTTATTTACATGTACGTTATCTTGGGATATTTATTGTCTTGTCTGAACATTCACAGAAACCATTAGAATTTCTTCCATGAGTGTTTGGAGATTATCCTAGAATTCAATAAAGGATTACTTCTTAACAAATTTAATCTAAGAAATTTTGATAATATACGAGAAAGCTTTCGTTATGCAGTTCTATTGCATTGTCCGCACTTGGCCATCGGGTTTAGGTCAAAAAGTCCATCTGTAGACACTTTAATCTGAGCGATGTCTGACAGCAAGAGGTAGAAGAAATTGTGGTTACTCTTTACTATACTTCGTGATCTAGCGCCCCTTTCTTTTAATTGGAATTTTTATATTGCAGAATGCTAATAAAAAATTTGTTAGATTGAATAGTTTGGAAAAGATATGATTGATCTAGGATTGTAATATTCTATATCTATATTTTAATGCTAACAATGTCAAATATCGGTTTACCCTTTTTGCTCTATATTATCTATTCGCTTCAATAAATTAATTCTTTATTTCCAACATATTTGCATTATTTTTCCACTTTCTCTATCTTTACCCTGGAAATATTCCCATGGTCTGTTACAGCATGACGTATTATTTACCGAAATTTCCTCTTGTTTACACCTCCATTATTTTATAGATTGCGAAAACTGCTTAAAGAATGTTGTTTTGACATTTAAAATGGCTGATTATGTCCTACGACCTTATTAATCAAAGACCGTTAACCATTTCAACAGTTTTTCTTCACTTCTATTAGCTTTCATCTGTTGATCGTGCTCACTTTAACAGCTTTGTGTTGACTCGGCAAACTTATTGTCAGTCGTCGAGGTGCAATCAATTCGCTGTTCAAATTCCTTAACAGCTTAATTGTGTTTTTGCAAACGACGAAATTTATAGCGAAATTCCGAAAATGATAATGGAATTATTTATTAAACGACTTTTTAGTTTTCACTCCTCACAATCCTGGTAATTAGAATGCAAGTAGAAGTCGTTAGATGTCGTAACTGCTTATCTAGATAATTTATACTGCGTAATGTCTGACATTTGATTGCGTTTTTATAAATATAGCATTGGTTTGCATTTGCATGTTAATAGACTCAATTAAAGACAAGCACAAGCATTATTATAATTTATAGATATGGATTTTTATATGCTTGTCACTATCCAATGTATTAATTATATTGAATGAATATGTGGAATACATATGTTCATTTAATTTTGGTAAATTCCTTTAATATAAAAATATTGGCGTTTTTACAAACCATTAGATTTTGATAATTCTATTTAATCCGAACGAGCTTCTCCCCCGGCGAGACGCCGGGTGCTGTTTCAATATTTTATCTACTGATGCATCCCTTGTGGATATTAGCAATCTCAGATGTAAATTATATTTCCCATCATCCACCACTCTATTTGTAAATTACGAAACAATCTGAAATTTTACCTAGCAATTCATCAACTCTGCAATTATTGTATGGTTTAGCTAAATGAAATTTAAAATTCGCATATATAACCTGATGGTATTTTCATCAATTTAACATGTTTGCAGTTTTTTATTTGAGTGGAAATATGTTTTAAGAGGATTTTCTTCTGAATTACTGTCATCTTTTGCCAACATGTAAGTAATCACTCCTACAGGAATTGCTGCGAATGTCTTTGTTAATCGTGATGTTTACTAACACGAAATTGAAATTTGGTTTATCGATATTTTTCAAATTTTCTATATTTTTATATTTGCAAGCTCAAAATAATTTTTGATAAACTTAAGATAATATAATATCAGGGACATTAATATATTTATTTTCTTGTTAACGTCAGCTCATTTTAAGATAAAAATTGATTTTTTTTCGTACTATATATATATATATATATATATATAAGAATTTGTTTGTTGGATTGTTTATCTAGATTGTTAAATGTTTTGTAAACGATATATTCGACTCTGTGAATGTTAAATTTGCATAGGTTTTAGAGAAAGAATGCTCAAAATAAGATGACTAAACATTGTAATGACTTGCGTTTATTACTAAATCCCAGGTTTGTCGTGGGAGTGAGGTGAAATTTTAGTTTGTGGGGATTTGAGGGGCAAAAATGTCAGTATCTAATTTCAATAATTTTAAAAATTATCAAATCACAAATTTTAAAAAATCGCTTTAGGGAAGCTGACTAGGGTGAAGACAGTGATTAAAATGTAATATTTTCAGGCTTGTCCAGTGGGGTGGGGATTCGTGGGGCCTACTGTACCGTGTGCAGCTATTACTTTAACTCTAAAACTTCATTATAAGGGTGTTTTTTGTATTCCAAATTCAAAGAAACAGCCGCTCTATTCTATATTTGTGGCCATAGCCGACGACATCCACTTTAACTTTGAGAACGTAATTGCTATTATTACAGCTCTTCAATCTCATACATGCGTCGTCTGAATCAAGATACATTGGCAATTTAAATTTTTTTAATGAAATATCACATTTATTGTTCAACAGAATATAAATGATTTTGAACAACACACTAAAACTTAGTGTTATCACCCTCCCTCGCAATTCGTCTTAAAACAGTGATTGTGAATAGCAGATAGATAGATAGACATTTATGTGAAGTTGCATAAATTTACAAAAAAACTTTAAACAAAAATAGTATTGATATGCATTATGCATACATATGATTTGTGTCTTGGCGATTTCCACGAAAAATCTCTTGGGGTGAGGTGGGGATCTAAATTCTGGCCATGGACAGGGCAGATATATATATATATATATATATATATATATATATATGAAAATATGAATAAAATGTACACTGTTTACAAACGCTTGTATTGAAATATTTGGCACTTGTCAAAAAAAAATTGTTAAAAATTTGTGTTCCACATTTTTATTCCTGTGGTGTTATGTGGATTTGTAGATATTATATTGTGATGTGGGATGTGGATTCAAAACTGTCACCCCGGCAAGCCTGCTAAAATCTAATACTTTTTACAGTATGTGCATAAATGACGACTATTACATATATATTTTAAAACAATTCCATTCGTGGGAATGTGCGTTTCTTATATAAAATTCATTGAAATTTTATGAGATATTATTTCTGTGATATCTTGATGTTCTACTGTGCATGAGTTTGAAGATTATTTCTTATGTTGAAAACTTGGTTAATCGAGACTGTGTTTAGTAGTACAAGTGCATCACCAGGAGGCCGTCGAATGCACGGCTCTGCCACACCGGCCACCTACCAGCAGTCGACACAAGGCTCTCAGCAATTCATCCGCCAGGTGCCCCAAAGGTCTACATTTCATGGACAAGCACGTGATCATCGCACTATGCTTACCCAGTCCACATTCACTACACGTCCACCACCAGCCCCTGCAACCGCATCAGCTGCTGCGCCACAGCACACCACCTCTCTTATTGGTAGAATATCATCAAAATTCTATCGAAGGTATTACTATTTTCAATTTATTTTGTAACGTTCACAAATTTCATATTCATTAATAACAATATAATTCAGTTCTATTCTCATATTCATGGCTATTCTCAATATATTTTGGAATTCTTCCAAGCATTTTGATTGGCCTTCTATATTTGATCTTAACCTAGAACGGGATTTAACTGTTCATACTTCAACCAGATTATTTCAAACAGAAATTGTATAAGAATCTATTTTTCCGGAACAAACAACACTCTTTGCTTGTAAATGAACACGACTGTGTCAAATAATTTATTAGGTTTTTTGTGCTTTTACTAGTTTTGAATTGATTTGTGTTACAGTGCGTCTGAAGGCAAAAGTGGTGTGCGGAGAACACTTCTATCGCCTTCTCAACAATCCAATCAGCAGTTAGTGTAAGTACGAGTGTGGCAAAATCTGTTTTTCTCTCTTATGATCACAACCACGGGTTTAATCTCTTCACTGCTAATATATATATATATATATATATATATATATATATATATGCGTTTTTAATTATTTTTGTTTATGATTTTGTTTTCAAGAACAGATATTATTTGTGACTGATCCATGTTTGAAATTACTCTTATTTGTTAAAATTTATTACCTTTACCAAACTTTCTTCTTTATTCAGTTTATTTGACCCCAAGACTAATTTTGATACTTTATTTAATGAGTAGTGCTACAAAATTTCTTTGTCCTAATGCAAAGTAGTAAAATTACCGTTGAACTAAGACATCGTGTCATCTTTGATACTTAGATTTCTAGTTTTAAAAATCCTTTTTTAAACTTGAAAGAAGACTTCTTGAATGCGTGAACATAGGATTTTCAATCGGCTACCTGTTTTAATAAAATTTTAAACTCGTGGTTGTGATGAATTTATTGCTCATTTTAACTTTCTCTCATTTTGTTCAACTTCCAGCAACTGTTTAATGTGCTCAAAGCTTTGCTGTCACGCTTTTGGAATTAATGAAAGTGCATTCCTCAATGTCATTATCATAATTTAAATTGAAAACGAGTGAATTTAAAGGCAAAATAAAAACATTCATTAATGTAATTTCCTTAACAATTTATTTTCTTATTCCCAATACAGAAATATTATCGAATTTTACCACTGCTTACAATTTGTAGGTTTTTAATCTAAAAATTTGTTATCGTCAATACAACACCCAAAATTTGATACTGCATTTTTTTATAAGAAACCATTTTTTGACCTAACACTAAGTGTTCTTATGAAAATTCTAATATTAGGCTGAGGCTTTTGTCAATATGTTATCGAAAAATATGGTTTAATGGTATTCTTTTAAATAGATGCTGTATATTTTCTAATTTGAAGATTTTAAAAATCCTGGTGCCAAGATTTCTTAGTGGTTTTCCGGCTTCATGGCTTTAGCCGTAGCCTCTAATCTCATTATTAATCGTAGAGCGTCAATTTGTGTAGGCCTAAGTGATAAGCCCACGAATAATACAAATACAAAATTTCAACCAGGCATGTAAATGTGGAAATTGACACATTTATTTTCGACATTGCTTTCTTGTAATGCCGAAAATTTGTACTAAAATGTATGGCTTTTCCTTGAGCGCTTGAGAGATTAATTATTTTTCAATGAAAAGTTTCACATTTTCTCCATGCGTAATGTTTAAAGCCTCACAGAGGCCTACTAAAAACACTAACTGTTTCGAAATTTTCGATAAATGAAAGCGTTTTCTATGAGCGTTCAAAGAATAAGGGTGTTGTAATGCCGAAAATTTGTACTAAAATGTATGGCTTTTCCTTGAGCGCTTGAGAGATTAACTATTTTTCAATGAAAAGTTTCACATTTTCTCCATGCGTAATGTTTAAAGCCTCACAGAGGCCTACTAAAAACACTAACTGTTTCGAAATTTTCGATAAATGAAAGCGTTTTCTATGAGCGTTCAAAGAATAAGGGTGTTGTAATGCCGAAAATTTGTACTAAAATGTATGGCTTTTCCTTGAGCGCTTGAGAGATTAACTATTTTTCAATGAAAAGTTTCACATTTTCTCCATGCGTAATGTTTAAAGCCTCACAGAGGCCTACTAAAAACACTAACTGTTTCGAAATTTTCGATAAATGAAAGCGTTTTCTATGAGCGTTCAAAGAATAAGGGTGTTGTAATGCCGAAAATTTGTACTAAAATGTATGGCTTTTCCTTGAGCGCTTGAGAGATTAACTATTTTTCAATGAAAAGTTTCACATTTTCTCCATGCGTAATGTTTAAAGCCTCACAGAGGCCTACTAAAAACACTAACTGTTTCGAAATTTTCGATAAATGAAAGCGTTTTCTATGAGCGTTCAAAGAATAAGGGTGTTGTCGAAAATAGAATTCAATGTGCCTCATGAAAAATTTCCTGATTATGTGGCTTACAATTCAATTGCAGGTGTGCAAATCTGCTAGCTTGTTCGCTCAACAGGAAAGCATTAAGAAATTGGATTTTCAGAAATGAGTAATTTATTCAACCGAAAATCGAATTTCACTCAGTTGTAAATGTCCAACTTTGGTTAAAAAGTTCATTGTTGCTAGAAGTTTTCTATATTTGTCTTTTAGTTTTTAATGCATCTTCCAATTTCATTCGCTTACTAACTCTATTGTTTCCTACTAATTTCTTCTTTGTTGTCCTTTTACTTACACTATTAAATGAATTGTGTGTATGTGGGATTTTCACGCGTGCATGTGCACGAAGACTTTTAATCTATTTTTATTTTTGCGACTTTTTTTTTTAAGAAGAGGCTTTCAATTGTATAAGGCCTATCGTATTATAAGGAACGTAAACTGTGTTAGTTGAAGGCAAAAACCAAAAAAGTGTTGTAATGAGTTTAGAAGGTGATCCTATGTCTTTACTTGGATATATTGTATGTTTTACTTCTATTCACTGCTTCTTACTATTAATGAAGTCATTAAAAGTACTGATATATTCCATCTTTTTCGATAAATCAGGTTTAGATGTTTTTCTGATTGTTTAATAGAAAGTTATCCCGAAATTGTTCAAATAATAGTCTTTTAATTCGTTTGGGTAGCGGACAGAGATCTATCTCCGTATTTATTGTGATGACATCCATTATGGTAAAATTTGCTAAGCTTGGTCTCCTTCTTAACATTTGATTTAAATCTGAGGTTCTCAAACGATTAATATTGAAGAAACTAGTGGGTTATACATCAACAGCATAATTAAAAATAAACTGCTTCTGTGACACAAGTAATTCCAGTAGTGTGGGATGATGATCGTGATGATGATTATGATGATGATGATGATGATGATGATGATGATGATGATGATGATGGTATATGTTATTGATTCATATTCAAACAGTTTTGTGCATTAAAATCTAATAAATTGCCAGAATGACATCTATCATGGTCATTGCTAATTAGTCGCATTTTGCTAATATATACATACCACACATAAATTAATTTAAAACAATAAAAAGTATGGATATAAAGCGTTTGAATGTTACAAAGATTGTGTAAACAAGACAGTTATCAACATTATAATAAGCTTAATACTTTCAATGCGCTCTTCGTGCTTTAAAAATACCTTCTAATCTTTTCGGGATTGTCCCCATTAGAGTTTTGCTGTTATTTCTGGATCTATGCATGTATTATCTCCAGCTCGGAGCCTTGCGAAACACTTCCGTACAGTTCTTTTGGATAAAGAAACATCACTGTAAAATGCGCGTATTTCTTTGGTTGTTTGAGGCATTTTTCCCTTTATGGAAAAGAAAAGCATCGTGTCCCAAAAATGAACATTCTTATCTTCCATTTTGGTTAAAGAATTAGCACAGGTTATCGGAACATAAACCTTCTTCCACAAAATGGTAGCTTAAACTGTGTAGTCCAATCTTTTCTGGACTCACCTATGTTCTAAAATAAGTCGAAAGGTAAACCACCATAAATCGGCAAAAACTTTCCGGACAAACTGATATTTCTTCAAAAATCGCCAGTTTTGAATGTTTTCTTTTATATCATTTGTCTAATTTTAACAATTGTATCGATCATTACGCGGACTTATTAGAACTCAGTTCATGAATCGATATTAAAATTGTTAGATATAAATTTAGTAGAGATTAAATATTTGCATAAAATTTTCCAATAGACCTTTTTATGCAAGGTGTATATCTGTCAATAAAGCATGTATCTGCAAAATTTTGTTGACTCATTGTTGTTTCTATGCTATTAAAACACACAATGCATGTATTGGCAAAAAAACTTACAATTTACTGCTCTTATAAATTAAATTCGATTATTTCAAATCATGAAAAAAAGTTTTTTTAAAAAAATATTTTTATGATTCAAGGTCCATGTACTCAAAAGAGGACAAATAGTGAACAGCATATATTTGAAGTAAAAATTATCAGATGTATGCCAAATTCTAAATCAATGCTAGGGTTTGATAATGTACAATGACAGTCTAATATAGTGTTTTCTTAAAAAACTATTTAGGCTTGCAATGAAATATTCAATTAAAGGTTTGAAAAAATTAGGTCACTTTAAATTAAATCCACGTGTATCTCATATTAGTAACAATTAGGTATTTTAGACCAAGTTTCAAAAGGTAATTAATACCATCTATTTGCTTACTCCTCTTTAATCATCAACTGTTTTTTAATTTTTTATCATTAACATTATTCAGAATTAATTGCATTTTAATTTAACCGTTTACTCTACATATCTTTGTAATATTTTTTAACATTTGTTGTGGAATTTATATGCTTAAGCCAATATGACAAGGGTATGGAGACGAGCTAAGTATTTAGTTTTTCTGCTTTGATCCTGCAGTATTCGTAAGTTATCATTTGGAGTAATGCCTATTGTTAATATAGAGCTTGTGTTCGGTCTACCTTTCAAATAAGCTATTCTATAGGTGAATATAAAAAATTAGTTCTGTCTGGTATTATTTGGAACGTAGTTCTTATATCAGACCAAAAATTTCCAATGATTACATTGAGATTTCTAGCGACCCCTAATATAAAATTCAGGTTTTCTTATTACCTGAAATTCCAAGATGTACATGACTAGCACATAAAGATGTAGAATGGTAAAACAATTATGACTATAAAAAATACATGCATTTAAAAATTATTGTTCAGGGTCGCCAAAGACCCCATGGTGTTTAGAAGGTTAATAGCGTTTTAGAAAAAATTCCGTTTGATAAGCCGAATTCCGGATTTGAACATTTTTTTAACAAACTGGGCAGTGAAGTTCAAAAATATACATGCATGAAGAAAAAATATTTCAGAGGCAACTTAATACATTTTTTTCAAGACGTTATGATTGATGTCGTTTGCATTCTATTCAAACGAACGATCTGCATATAAATAATGTTCCTCTTCTAATGCCTGGAATTCATCAGAATCTACTCCGTTGGTAGTCCATGACATGTCTATTTTGCCTCACAAATCTCTCTGCAACGCTATGCTTTCTAATTCCCCCAAATTAATGTGTCAACATTTTGATATAATTATTCTTTCTTGAAAAACACATGGCCGTATTATGCAATAAATATAATTAGGATATTGCGGATTTAGCTCAGAATGTTTTAAAATTTAGTTTTTATATTGCATCATTTGATAATTCTTAAAAATCGGGGATATTCGAATATTATGTAAGAAAAATCATTTCTTCTACCGAAACACGTTTTATGTCTTAAATAATAAAATCCGCAATTTAATATATTATAGTATCAAATGTGAATGAAGAAGAAACCTAAAAGAAAAAATTTTCACAATGCATATGAATGACAATAGCAGGTTGAACTTTTTGCATGTTGAGCTTATATTTATTGATTATTTATACTTCCGATGTATACATAGTAAGGTAAAGCCGGAAAACTTCGATTTTAGAACTGGATTCCTACTACATTCTTGTAGTTGGCCAATGCAGGCCGAATTCAATGAATAAACATATTTATCCCACGTTTTCGCTTACATTCAGCCTGTATTATTGGTCAATTACCAATGTGTAGTTTGCATCCAGTTAGTTGTATGAAAATCCATGACCTGATGAATTAAAATTTAGATTCCAAATATTTGAATTTCCTATTGCAGATTCAATGTATTGACAAGTTGGCCAGAACACATTAGAATATTGAAAATCTAATTTTTTTTATCTGTTCAGCCGAGACTATTGTGATCCACGTACATATTTGGCCTATGCTATCGGCAAGTGAGATATTCCAAATTAATGCCATTATGTATTTAGATGTGTATAAACATGGTGTGGCATTTTACTAAAACAGTTAAGTGCTATATAATCATAAATGAGATACATAATCCGTTTTACTGCCTCGAAANAGTTTGCATCCAGTTAGTTGTATGAAAATCCATGACCTGATGAATTAAAATTTAGATTCCAAATATTTGAATTTCCTATTGCAGATTCAATGTATTGACAAGTTGGCCAGAACACATTAGAATATTGAAAATCTAATTTTTTTTATCTGTTCAGCCGAGACTATTGTGATCCACGTACATATTTGGCCTATGCTATCGGCAAGTGAGATATTCCAAATTAATGCCATTATGTATTTAGATGTGTATAAACATGGTGTGGCATTTTACTAAAACAGTTAAGTGCTATATAATCATAAATGAGATACATAATCCGTTTTACTGCCTCGAAAATTTAATAATACATGGTGTCTTTTCGAGTTTGCAGAAAGCATTGAAATGAAAAATTTTATTAATTCCAGTCCTATGCATTTTTGAAACCATAGTCCCCTAGCTTCTATTTGGAAAAATATTGGCAAAAAATTGAGTAGAATTCTAAAATCAATGGTCCCAGTAAATCCAATGAGACTGAGTAGTCTCCTGGAACCCTCGAAGAATATCAAATAATTTTAACTTTGAAGTATTCGTATTTTAGAATATTTGTTCTTAACATAGTCTTTGGAAGATTCCTAACAGTGATTAGAATATGCTCTAATTTTAGTCCTAATAAAAAGAAGAATCGGTAAGTGATTTTTAAGAATGGCATTCACACTGCCAACGACTATCATTTATAACGTGTTAATGTTTCCTGTTCCAGTGTCGCATTTTTGCAGTCCAGTTTTATACTTGCATGTTATGAGGTGCTCTCCAACTTCATGCTTGTTTATATGATGTGAAATAAATGGTATCTTCCCCTCATGAATCACTAGAGCTCATTCTGTCCCTCACATTTGTAGCATCAGTGTTCATCGTTTGTAGCAGTGTCATTGTCCAATGTCACTTATGGACTGTGTTTTGTAGAAGTCAGTTTTGTTTATCACAATGACATTGATGTCAAGAAGAGAAAATTGTAGTTTGAAATGGTTCAACATAGTTGAATTTTGATTTGTTAGCCCCAGCAATCTATTCATGTAATTTATGGTTTTTCTCTTCTCCATCAAATCATTAATTTTCGAATGTAACTTGCAATATAATAAAATTGATTACTATCGGAAATTACTACTTTCATCTCTGTAATTTTGATAAATATAGGCGTATATTTTTTAGATTTTTTAATTATTTTCTCTACGAAGAGGGTATTGTAGATAATTAGTCTCTTTTGACCTCGGAAATTAATTATAAATATTTACAATCTGCTATCCTATACTGTTTTCTACAATACGTGGTTTTGCATTTTCTAAAATATCAACCATGATCAAGTTTTCACTATTTAGAAACACCTGTAAAATTTTAAGTGTCTATAGATTACTCTTTAGCTGTTTAGCACTTTTCCTGAATCTCAAAATTCAAACTGTTTATCTGGTACAAATAAAATGGACTTTCTTTACATATGAAAATTTTACTCTATGATTTTGGAAATTAGAACTTTAATTTATTGTATATATCAAGTATTTTTGTAGAAAGTTGAAATTGGAAGTGAATTTTATTAAGTCATATATAAATTAATCCAGAAATGTCTTCGTTTGTCTGTAAGTGTTCGTCTATTTAACTGTTGATAATACTTGACGTGAATGTACCCTGAATCTGTTTTTATTGAAAGCAATTGTTTGCATACATAAGAATCAACCTTTGAAGTATCATTTTTGGTTATCCGAGTGGATACTAGAAGCCTCATTGCAATTTGAGGTTGTATAATTTTTTGGGCTTCTGCTATGATTTTTTCCTTTCAACACTGTAGTTGCATGTTTCATTGTTCACAAATTTGTTTTGATTTTATTGTGTTCTGAATTTAGAGCCGGTGTGACAAATGCGAGCGGAGAAGAATCCGTGCGCCCCCGCTCTTTGCGATTCACTTGGTCCATGAAAACCACTAGCAGCATGGATCCGTCCGATATGATGAAGGAGATTCGTAAAGTTCTTGATGCTAATAACTGCGACTATGAACAACGGGAACGCTTTCTATTGCTTTGCCTCTACCAAGATGGTGGGCCAGATAGCGTGATCCAGTGGGAAATGGAAGTGTGTAAATTGCCTAGACTATCTTTAAACGGTGTTCGTTTTAAGCGCATCTCTGGAACTTCTATAGGATTCAAAAACATTGCTTCTAAATTAGCTAATGAACTTAAGCTCTAAATTCCAAGTCATCAAATCAATTTCTCTTAGTTTGTAGTTTGTAAATTTGTTTATACCACATCTGTGAAAGCGCATCTGCATTTTCCTCTCTGTAAATGCTTGTGCCACCTGTTTTAAGCTGTGAATTATGTCATACATTCGCTCATCCCTGTCCCTTTTTCTTTGGATCCTTCATTATCGTGGTTTCTACATGCCTTAGTGTATTAACACCGAATGATTTTCATGTTTTGTTAAGACTAGATTGTTTATAATTTTATATTTATGAATTTTTTAAACCAATTTTATTCATGTACATTAAATATTAATTTTTGTTTGTTTTATTGTGCATTTCAATCCACTATTTTCAATTAATAAACGTGAAATATACTTTAAAATCATTTCATAGTTCACATAAAAAACCATGCTAACGTCTTAATTTTCATCAAAATTTTGATAAATATTTAGATAAGATTTGTCAAGTAATCAAAGGCTAACAACTTATATAATAATATAATTTTGTTTACAAAACGTCGCCAGTAAAATGTTTTTACAAAATATTCAATCAATATTTCCTATTTTACATAAAATAATTTTAAATAATTGTAGATTTAATTTATAAATGTAATCCTCTTAGGTGTTTAAGGCTAGTTAAACTCATGGTGATAAATGAATCGGAGGTCCATGACAGAGCATCGATTCCCGTAGATCAAGTCAATAACATCACCCCTATCATAAGTTTGTCCTTTTACAAAGATTCGAAAACACATAATAAAGAATTGTAACAAAACGAAGAAGATATGGATATATTATATTTGATCAATATAAGTTATTGTAGTAAGAAACAATCATTTCAAGCTTTTGAAGAAAAATTATATAAAGAAATTTGCATTGCAAATCAACCAACCAACTTAGTTATTATTATGGGCGATTATAACCAAAATTATTTATGTGAAATTTAAAAAAGGAAAATTAACGATTTAATTGATGTCTTTAATACGGAAGTTCTGAATAAAAATATACCAACGCATGTCAACTTTGTTAAGTCTTCTTTGATTGATTATATCATTACTGACATCTCAAGCATTAAGACATATGAAGTTTTTGTTACATTTTTTCATATCAGACCATTTACTGATATATAATATAAAAACTCAAACAGATTCACGTATATATTGCACTAAAGGATTTTATTCAAAGAATACTTTAATAACAAAATTTTTTTGAAGGAGTTGATCAACTTAAATTGAAATGATTATTACTTTGGCACAAAAGTGGATCAAAAACTGATATTTATAATTGATAATTTAACAAGTATTTATCATAAGCTTTGTCCTATTATAAAGAAAGGAAAGAATGCATTAGAAAAAAGCATATGCAATTTTTTGTCAAAACAGATAGAAAGCCAACTATGATCATTATAAAACATTAAGAAATAAAGCCTCAACAAAATGTGAATTGATCTACAAGCATTTTTACAAAACCTTTTATTGAAAAAAAATCTGCTAAACAAAAGTGGTCATTTGTTTCGAATTTTTAAAATTTTAAAGAAGAAAATGAAATTCCTTATATAGTAAATGATAATGGTGAATATATTACAAATGACAAAGAAATTAGTAATATTTTAAATGAAAGATTTGTGAAACTAGGAATGAACGACAACCTAAATACAAAGTTTAAACATTTCTATCATAAGCATCGCAATATTAGAAAACATGATGATCCCTAAGAACCAAGATTTATTACATAAGTAGAATTTTACAAAGAAACAAAGAAAATTAATTGGAACAAAGCGAGAGGTCATTGTGAATTTCCTACTTGGTTATTGAAAGGTGCCTCGGGTATTTTATTGATACCTTTGTGTTACTTATTTAATCAATGCTTGGCAGAATCAACTGACCCTGATTACTAAAAAATGCTAAAGTTACACCATTATATACGAAAGGAATAAAAGATCTTGCAGAAAATTACCGACCAGTTTCAGTGTTAACAATAATTATTAAAATATTTGAAAAACTATTATATAACCAATTTGACCTATATATGTGAAACAAAATGAATTAATATCAAAACATCAGTTTGAATTTCAAAAAAATACGTCTACAAATGATGCTTTCCTTTATGCTGTTGAAGACTGGAGATCAAAATTAGATAGGAATGAAAAAAATATATATAGCATCACTAGATATTTCAAAGGCATTTAATTAAATAAACTATTCTATTTTATTAGAAAAGTTAAAGCAGATTTATGATTTTAGTGATTCCTTAAGTGTTATTAAATAGTTATTTAAGTAATAGATACCAGTATGTGAAACTCAAAGAAGAATTATCAAATTCATTAGAAATAAACAATGGAGTACCGCAAGGATCAGTACTGGGTCCATTACTATTTAAGTTATATGTAAATTATATGGATCAGCACATTAATAGTAATCATATACAATTTGCAGATGATACTCTCGTTTATTGTAATGATATTTTAACTTTACAAGAAAATGTTGAAAAATTGCAATCATTCTTTAATAAGATAAGAGAATCTTTATTCACAAAAACACATGCAATTCACATAAATTACAAAAAAAATCTTGCAGGCTATGGATAAATCACTATAGTGCTATTTTACTAACGAGTTATAATAATAATTGGTTAAGGCTAAATATTGAAAAAAATTATATTAATGGAAATGAATCAACGTTAGAAAGTATTTAGATATGTAACAAAATTGAATTATTTGGGACTAGTAATTGATGAAAAATTGAATTTCGAAGGCGAGGCAAACGACATCATAAAGAAAGTGGCGTATGGCATAAGATCTATTCAAAAATTGGAAAGTTAATATCAATAGAATGGAGGGTGATACTCTTTCGATCACTTGTTCTATCCCATTTTATCTTGTTTATTCACAAACTTAAAGAAAAAAACAAAATCGAAGTTAGAAAAAGTATTTAAATGTGGAATAAACATAGTTAGTTACAAACATCGAAAATAAATAATGTGTAAATAACACTTAAGGAAGATATTTAAAAGCTCTTCAAAATATTAGATGTTTATCGATATTTTGGAAAGCCCAACCTATTAATCAATAAAAGATTGATCATTTTCAGATTGAATTAAAATTTCTCATAATATTATCTACAAAATACCCTCGTTATGCTAGCACAATAATCACCAGTAGTGCCATAAATAAAATCGCCTATATTAATAATCTATATACGCCACATTCAAATTGAATTAAGAAATGTACCTTACAATTTCAAACTTAAGTTATTCTATCAATATCAAAACAGTCAAATTTCATGTGAAAATGAATAACTTAGAAAAAAGGGCTTCGGGTGTAAAATATTAAAAAACCTACAATTTAACAATATTTTTTTAGGAGCTTAATTAACCTTAATATGAACATGCATATATATTTCGACTTACAAAGTCCCTCTAAATTTATTAAATTTTACAATAATGATTATAATTTTTTAAATTTTAAAAAGTGGCAAGTTTAATTTATAAATATAGTCTTCTTTTGTGTTCAAACTTGGTTGCAATTATTTTATAAAAATACTCTCAATAATTCTTAAATTTCTTTATTTTGACGTCTGATGTAATATTTTTGTTTCGCAATAGTGAAAAGAGATGAATATGAGAAAAAGATGAGCATTTTAAAAGGTGATCAATTTGAAAGAATTCAATTACACGCAAATGCAAAGAATTCACCTGCAATTTGCTTTGAAAATAGATTTAATGGAAAATTGCTGAAAATGAAGAATGAAAAAAAATATCTGAAACATTTTATGGTTTAGCGAAAATTCACAAGCCAGAATGTCCATTGCGACCGATTTCCAGCTCGTGTGGAGTATTAACAAAAAATTATCTGAAACCCTAGACAAAATGCTAAGTTTATTACCTGAAGCAAATATCAACATCAATGCTAAAAAATTTGCTAATGACCTCATATAACAAAACACAAAAGTTATATGGTTTCATATGATATTAAGAATCTATACACAAATGTACCATTGGAAAAACCAATTGATGCTGCAATTGAACTCCTTAAAAATAAAAACACAAAAATTTACAATCTGGAGTAAGAACTATTAACTTTAGCAACGAAGAATACTTTAATGGAATTTAATAACACATTTTATCGTTAAAAAGATGGTTTAGCTATGGGAAATCCTTTAAGTTCTACTCTTGCAAATATATATTTAACTACAATTAAGAACAAATTTACAACATCAGACATCCACTTCATTTATTATCAACGCTATATGGATGATATATTTGCATTAGTAAAAGATTAAGAATCATCAGAAAACATACTTACAAAATTGAATCTAATTGACAAGAATATTCAGTTTACAAAAGAGATTGAAACTGAAAACAAACTTCATTTTTTGAATATACAAATAATTAGAAAAGAACAAATTTGAAACTGGGATCTATTATAAACCAACAGACACAGGATTGCTACTGAACTACAACTCAAATACGCCTTTAAATTACAAAATATGATTAATTAAAGTATGTATTCATCGAATATTTGACAATTGCAACACATATAGAACAATTAACCAAGAAATAGGAAAACTTAAGATCAAATTTTAGAAGAATTAATGTCCAAATAATTTCATAGATCGATATATTAAGAAATCATTAGAAGACATTTTAATTAAGAACAAAAGTTCCAAAAACAATCAAACTAATTATGAACATTGTTTTAAGATCATAAAAATATCAATAATTAAAGAAAAAGTTAGATTTATATATAACAATCATAAACTAACGAAATTGCAATTAAAATCTACAACTGAAGAAACCAATAAGTCAAATATAATTTATCAAATAAAATACACCTGTGGTGAAGATTATATTGGTTTTTCTAGTAGGCAACTATCAAGAAGAATTAAAGAACATGAGACCAGTTCTAATATATTTAATCATCTACAGTCTGTTCCATAAGTCCCTACGTTTCAAATTACTACTGCATTTAAGCAATAATACACACAGACATTATCTTATCCAATCAGAATCTGTCTGTTGAAGCCATGCAAGCCAACAAATGTGCAATTTCTGAGTCCTGATGATCATATCAATCTAGTAAATTGCTGCCAAGAAGTCATTAATGCATACCTCTCGCCACGCCTGAGTGATTGGCTCTTCTTCTCTGATGAATTTGCCAGCTATTCATCTGCCAGAGCGCATAATGTGGTTTTTTGGAGCAATGAAAATCCACATTTTTGGAATCAGGTTGTGCAGCATTCACCAAACATCAACTCAGGATCTGAAACAGGCAATTCGCAATGCCTTTGCTAACTTTAAAATGGAATCTCTTCCAAAGATACATGCACGTACTTTTCGTCGACTATAACTTTGCATTGATATTGATGGGTTGCAAGTCGACCCTTACGATTAGTCATTGTACTTGGATTACTTTTTGATGTTAGTTTTTGTTTGTAAAATATAGATGTATTGCTTATATTAATAATAATGTCTGTTTGTATTATTGATTAAGTGCAGTAGGAATTTGAAACGTAGGGACTTATGGAACAGACTGTAATTAAGTGTGGACTAAATTTTGAAACAAAAATATTACATCAGACGTCAAGATCAAGTAATTAAGAAATTATTGAGAGTATTTTTATAAAATCCTTTCCTCAGAAAAGGAAGACTTTATTATTACCATAAACGTAAGAAAAAGCAATCTTTTGAAATTGAGTTTGGATTACACTGTGCAATATAATTCAATTTTTAGAAAAAATCTTGAAAGCCATATTATGTCCCAAAATAATTCAACCATTCCGATTTCATTTCTGCGTCCGTTACTGTTCATCACCCTCCACTTTTTTATAAATGGCACATCGAAAATGTACATGTACATGTATTTATGTCTGGGAAAAATATTTATCAGATTTACTGATTTTTTTACCCAAAAAGCAGTACTCAGATACTGAAATGCGATCTTTTTTTGTTATTTACAATATTTACACGCATTTACAAGCAGTTCATATCATCACTGTACTAATTAAAAACACTAAAGTCCTCTTACCAAAGTACCATGAACAAAAGTAAAACAAACAACAAAAAAATCCCGCAAACGAGGACTGGTAGCTGAAACAATAACGAGTAGCATAGACTATACCTGGAAAGAAATAGCTTGAATTATCAATCTGACAGCACACAGTTTCACACATACTTACTGTTTAAAAGTGAGGCTTTAAAAAAGACGGACATTTGCAACAATTCTAAAATACTGTGTCATGGTTTGTTAAAAATAAATAGAAAAAGAAAATACAAACAATAAAAAAGCATAAGCTTTGTTCCTAGTAATTTTAGGAATATTTTATTTCCCTACACATCCTTTGGCATTGCTATACTTTTAATACAATAGTTTATAATAATTTCAGTGTTGCTTGCTGTTATTAAGTCTTGAATCATATTGAAATTACCAGGTTTTTCAGGTATTCTTGCTGTGCATGCGAATAGGAGATGCTTGGAATGCTCTTCTTTGTCATTGCACAGACTACAGGTTGAAGAACTTATTAATCTATAGAAGTAAAATTAATTCCGGTTGATGATCCGATTTAGCACTACCTTATACATCAATGTTCTGTAATAAGGTCGGATTATTTTCTTTAGGATGGCAATTATATTTTCTGGTATAGTCTCCCAGTATACTGCGGCTTTGTTGATAAATATTATTTATGCTTGAGTCCGACCTGTAGCAAAAGTCAGTTAAGAACTTGCTCTTAGCCTTTTCATTAAAAGTATAAATACTATTCCGCTTTTTAATGCAATAGTTTCTTTGACTGCAATTAGTTAAATCCCGTTTATTTGCATTCTTTTGAAATTTAAATGAGTTCATTAACTTTATTGTAGCATACAGATGTGGGGAAACAGATTTTAGTTTGCTTAGTGTGGGACATCTGTTGCATATTATGTCAATTAAGCTTTTTTTGGTGTAAAAATACGGATTAAATGAGTATAAAAGGTGTTTAAGGGGTGCAGCTTGGCATTCAGAATATCATTAAGTAGGTTGATTTTATATGCAACTTGCATATAGTACACGTTTCCTAACTGGATTGCGCCAGTTTCATATAGCAGTGTAGCAGTTTTGTGGGGCGGTTGCAGTCTCTATTCTTCCAAACTGCTTCATTTAGCACTTTTTGGAGAGCATTATTGAGTGGAACAGTTGGCAGGAATTGAATTTTATACATGAGCTTGGTTATTACTAAGACATTTCCATAAAGAGAGATCTTGCGATTAGAGGTGAAATTTATAAATTTGTTTATTTTCATTAATAAAGGAGTTCATATCAAAATAGGCTGACCCCCGTATTGTTAATTTTATCCCTAGCCATTCAACTGCATCATGATTGACTGAGACATCCACTTTCCAATTATTTACATCATTAATACCAGACCACTTGTTTGTGCAAAGTTGTTCAGAAATATAAATACCTATCTCTACTAGAAACGCTATGTCGTCAGCATATGCTAAATATTTGATAGTGGTATTACTTGAAGTAAATCCGTCAATTTCAGAAGCCCAACAAATAGAATCTTAAAAGAGCTCAACCACAAAATTGAATAAATTACATGAGGGTGGGCACCCTTGACGTAGTCCTCTCTTTACAGCAATTTCTGGAGATAAGAAACCGTTAATAAACAGATATGAACTTTTGTTGTACATAATATTTTGATAATATTTACAATGTAAGGTGGAAAACCTATTTCTATTAAAGTATTAAAAAGATATTGATGGTCTACAGAATCATAGGCCTTAGTAAAATCTACATTTAAGTTTCCCATGATTCTCTTTTCAAATTTGCTAACATCTATTATATAGGGTCTACTTTTTATAAAACTAGCTTGCATAATGTTCATATACTTTTGGGATAGGGCACCAATTCTGTTGTTCAAGATGTGGGACAATATTTTTTCATCCATATTTAAGAGCGATATCGGTCTCCGGGACTTAGATTCAGTAAAGTTCTTTCCTTTCTTAGGAAGCAGTTTGATGATTGCATTACTAATGGCGGGTGTTATTGCCTCATTATGTATAAAAGATTCGATTAAGAGTTTTATTGCTGTAATCAATAAGCTGGGTAAAAGTTTGTAAAAATTTTCATTAATCCCGTCCATCTCCGGACGATTGAAAGGACGTAAGGCTTATATTGTTTGTATAAATTTGTTTCTGTCTGTAATTCTGTTAACATTTAAATTACTAACATTTAAATGCTTCATTCCCATACTCGTAAAAAAATTACAGATAGGCAAAGAAGTAAGGTTTAAGCAGAACTTTGAGTGTTTTCTAGATGGTTTGTTTCACCTGTACTGATGTTAGGAGAATTCTCAACTATCATCAGTTTGGGTTGCACATCTTCGGAACTGAGAGGTGTTGAGTATGGGCAATTCCACTTGCTTGCAATTGAGAAATCCCAAGGTACATTTGAAGTAACGGTCTGTTCTAAAGGTCCCTTACTGGCGTTTCAAAGATAACATCAACGTTGTTGACGCGAGGGATAGCCATCAAGTTGGGATACAGTTCTCTTTGTATTTTTTTAAAATCTATTGTTTCTATCACTCTTACTGCGACTGTGCTCTCAGTTTCCTGTTGAGACTCACTAAATGAAGAAATTCGGTAGTTGGCTAGGACTTTGCTGTACCATTCTGGTGCCTCACACTTTTTGCTACTTCTTGAGTGCCCTGTGTAATAGCAATCTTGACAAATGGTAAGGGCTGGGCAAGAGGTGTTAATGCACAATTTTCCTGCCACATGAAAACCTGTACTCTTTATCATTTGCTTCGACCATTCATGCGGCTGCCATTGTTGGTACCAGTTATGCACTTTGAAAGTTGCTATTGAGGATGTTGCATTGTTTGACCTCCGGTGTTTTATCGTTTGGAATTCCCCAAAGTCTTTCAATCCTGACTTGTGCAATAGAAGCGAGAACTGGTCCTCTGTTGATCATTTAGATGGAAAATTCCTCATGGGTAACCGAAAATTTTTTGGGAACTCATCTTTAGCTATAAGTGGTAGTTTTGATTTCTCGCCTTCCATAGGAAGCACAGACTTTTCTTCAATCTCAATAGGAGTGTTGAAGAGTGTGGACAATTTCTCAGCAAAGTTGTTTGTTGCTATTTTTGGGAGCTGCAAGTACCTTGGAGAATTGAAAATTCTTTTCAAAGCTCTCTGTATCGATAGATAGAAAGATAAAGATTTTATTAGCAAGGGTGTTGAAACAGTTATGGAAAAACTGAATCCTCATATTGTATTTATCAACTAAAGAATGAGCTGGTAAAATACATGTAAACTTTAAATTTTAAAATTTATAACAGTTAATGGTAAGCTGCCCTATGTCAGCTGGGATCTGCAAGATTTGCTCAGAACTTAAGCGTTGGGGTTGGGAGGTAGTTTGAGCATAGGTGGTCATATTAGAAGCTATGAAAAAAGGAAATGCATACAAAAACTAAATAGAAATATGAAATATAAATAATAAAGTAAGCAGTAAAGGAAAGAAACAAAAAACTTACGTTTGATGTGCGGAGTTGAGGGAACTGCTGTAGGGTGAAGTCTTCAGGGTGAAGAGAATGGATTGATAGGAACTTAAAATAATCTAGATGAAAAGAAGTTGAAAGGAGAAGAGATATTAAAAGACAAGAAAGTAGTAAATGCAAAGAAAAAAACGAAGGTAAAACGTGAAAGCAGTGACAGAGAGACGTGCAACCAGTACACGCCAAGTGCCAGGTAAATCTTAAATTCTTGAAAGATATTTACATGTGCAGTCACTGAAAAACAGGGTCTACTTCAATTTTTCGACACTTAGTCAATGCATTCGAGAGCTCATTTTTTCAGCTTTAAAATAAGTTGTTAATTAATGCAATAAATGATCATAACACATCAAAGGAACCTATCAATACAGAGTATTTTGTTGCAAAATTGTATAAAAAATGCACTTAGTGAATATTAGTCTGCTTAATATCTATAACATCATATACAAATAATGTTTCCAAAAATGGCAAGTGTTGAACTTTTATTCATAAAGAATGTCTGCTGCATCAGGCTGCAAAATTCGGCAAATGTTGTTGCATAAGAATTTTCTTAATAGCATTTTGCTGATGAGCCCTATAAAGGAAAGTCTTCTGTATCAATTTTGGCAAATATTTCCTAGATGCTACAACCGAAAGCATCTGAACTTCTGAATAAACAAATAAATGCGCAATGTCTTTGCCGATTTTTCAATAAAGATACCCCAGAAGAATGCTTTTCATCAGTTACTAATGTCATTGCTTAAAAGTCTGTGTCATTACTCTTTGCTTGCCCTACTGATATATTTAATGTACCATGGTTGTTAAAAAGAATTTGAAGAAATCGGAGGAATCCCAACTAATCATTAGTGGAACACTCAATCAGTTTCTTCACCTTTTATTTGAAAAACAGTTGAGGAAATAATATCTCTTCAAAAAAAATCAATTAATTCTTGAAATTTTGTAAGGAAGTTACATGTCCATCATCATGAATTGTTAATAAGGATTGGTAGTGTCTTATTAGTACGGGAACATTTTCATATTCCAAAGAAGAAGAAGATTGGGTATAATAAAGTCAGTGCAAGCTATAATCTCATGGTGACTGTTGTAAATCTGTTATTCGCGCATTTTCATTGTAAATAGTAAGTACAATGCATTTAATTATAGCATTGAGTTATTCAATTATGTTAGGTTTTGTTTACTGTCGCATTTTGGTCCTCCTGTATTGGGCAAAATAAAGGTTCTACTTGACCATTTGGTTTTCCTAAGCAATATACGAAATATGTAATCCTTAGCCAATGCAAAGTAATCGAAAACTAAAATTATCAAACATAGGTCTTTGATACTGTATATTTAAACATATTTCCTTAGATGTCTCATTTTGGCCTACATTATTCTTGTTATCTATAGCATGCAGCTATTCATATATTTTTTTGCAAGATGCTCGCCTCCATATTATTGCAAGTTTTTCTACAAGTAAAACAATACCATGGGCGGATTCAGCAATTTTAGTTTGAAGGTGCGTGGACATGCTACAATTTCTTAAATACATATACTATAGAGTTTAATCAAATTTGTTACTTAGATATTTTTTTACAATCATAAACAAACAGATTTTTTTGAAACCTGTTGAAGCTAATAATGAAGAGCGCAAAAAATGTAATAAACATACTCAATAAATTTTATATTCAATTATCTTCCTTTGATTGACTACGCAACAACCAGTACAAGGGCGGAACCAAGTGGATACGGCAAACTCTCTATTAAAGATAATGTTTTCATCACTAGTCATCCAATCGTTTATGAATATGCACAAAACCATGTTAAATTATTTTTCGGACCTGAACTGCCACTGAGATCAACGGTTCAGTATTGGTAGTATCATTTCGAAGAAACGGGGAAATCGACATCAAAACCGTGATCAGGAAAACCAGCTGATGAACACATGAAAGAAAATATTGTTCAGTATATGAAAGAAAACGATACTGCGAATCAATTATAATATAACCTTGTTCTTTTAATTTCTTCAAGTTGTACTGAGTAAAAAACTATTTATAATACATTTATATCATATTTAAAAAGTTTTACACCATAAATTATATATTTCATTATGCGAAGACGACGACTTTTGAATCGCACGGTACTTCGCCGTATTTCCAATACCTCGAACCTTGCCTGGCCCTCCTCATACCAATCTCTGCGTTGATCAATATTATAGAATGGATGAGTGTCCTCGTCTACTTTGATTTTAGAATGCAATATAACATTTTTTATCAACTTCCTCCAATTGATGTCATTATAATAGCCCACGAATATCCATGCAACCCATCTTGCAAGATCTCATTTCCAACCACACCACCCGACTGGACTCGCCTCCACCTAGTCAATATTTTTCGATAAACTCCCAACCCAACCAGAATTTTGAAATCAGTCTCAAACAGCATCTGCATTTAAAATTTTCAAGCCTATAAAGATTATATCGGATTCGCAAAATTCAAATTTAAATTATATTTTAGCAATAATATAATTACATTTCACAAAAAAATACATTAAAATCAACTATTACCTATTTAAGCCCATTGTTCGCTTAACAAACAGTTTAGGAAATTACGTTGTCATGAGGCACAAAAATAAACCCCGACAGGCCCAATGTTGTTTTACGAAAATTTAAAAAAGCACAGGCCAAGTAAAAAAACTGAAAATGATTTCTTCAGAAGCATTTGAAAACTGACGATGATGACTATATGAACCAAGACAGACATGGGTTTTGGGCGGACATATAACTGACAAGAGTTCAATCCACGTACCAAAAATGTATTTATTGCAACTCTATAATTCACTAGTTCATATTATCAGTATTAATACATTGCAATCGAATATTTTTTATGTACGTATCATAACTGGAAATTTCATGACGTACATCAATCACAGGGCGAAAATTCTGCGGAAAATCATAGCTAAAACAATAATATACTTTTTATATTGAATTATGTTTCATTTGACTTTAACTTTTTTATTTGATTCTAGACAATGTTCTATGAAAAAAAAATATATATAAATGTGTTTGCAATTGCTAACAATTGAAATATGATAATCAAATTTTGAACTAATAATGAATATATCAACACGATAGTGGTTGAATTTTCATATTATAAATTTTTTAATTATATATTTTTTATTAAAAATGAAATATATTTAACATTGATGATTAGCAATTTGAATATTTGGTTGATGAAGAGTGGTACACGTCTCTTGCTAAAGTCCGCAATCGTAGTTATTGATGGCAGTGAAAGTGACTTGGTCCTAAACATCATCAGCTGAACCAGTGATGAGAAATTTAAAAAATTTAAAGTAACAATCTATTGTAATTTAACACCTCAACCTTAAAAATTATCTGAAAACTGAAAAAATTATTTATCAAATTCTAGCGTTATTTTTTCTTTGAAAATTACAACAAATTCAGCTTAAGCTGCAATTAAATTGATTTGCGTAATTGCTGCTTACGTAATATTTGACAATTATTTAATAATTTAAAAAAATTATCAGTTAAAGTGAATTAATCAGTCTTTAGATGTATGTTAAATTAACTTCAATAGCTTTGACATTCGCTTAAAAATTTCGAATTGAGACATACATAGGTATATTTTACAAAATTTGAATGACTTAGAAATAAACTTGGAAAAGCTACTCATAAGTACGAATGTCTCCTGATAACGTAAAATAAAATTCGGTTTTTTAATTGTTTCATGGCAGCATTGAAGCAAAATTTTGGCTCAATCTACGTTAAGTTTGCTATAATTATTATATAAAATTTGAAATCAAGCCATTTAGAACTTTTGTAAAATATTTTAGTCTAGATTCGAAGGCATAGAATCGCACATTAGAACAACCTATCTTGTATGAAACACATATGTTTATGTGGATTGTTTGACAAGTAAAATGACTCTGAAGGTGATTTCAAACAAAGTAATTGAAGTAACTTTCCTTTTCATGGACTTCACAGAATATTCTAAAATTTGTCTTACAAGTAGATGACTATTTTAACAAATAAATTACAACAAAACGAAGTGTTTCAAAATATAGCTATATTAATTTCAAAGTATTTTCTGGAATTTTTTAAAACATTATTTATAACAATTGAAATCACAGGATCTTAGTGGAAATAGGATCTGCATTTCAGTTTGCGCAGTCAAAGAAGGAAAAATTTTAATGACATTCAGTATACATTTTGATATTTCAAATAAAGAATATGGATATATAGGATCTTGAATATTTTAACATGTGGGTTCTTTTATGTTATGCCGGCTATCACAAATATAGTGGGGACAGCCTTGTATTAATCTATAGGTCAATTTCGAATATTAATAGATCAATTTCAGAAAATTTAATCTTACATTTGGTGCTAATTGTGAACTAAATAACAATGTTCCATTTGTTATAAAATATTCTATATTAAACTTTTTGTGCTGCATATCGTAATTGGAAAAAATAGTGCAAATCACTCCTAAAAAATTTTTTTTTCAGATAGCAATTGAAACTTTTTTGCTAAATTACAACAATAACACTAAGCTAACCTGTGGACATTGAAATATGCAAACCATTTGTCATTTGTCATTTTGAACAATTTTTTCCAAGTACTAAAAGCAATGGAAAACCTTAGGATATTGCCAAATCTTTTGGTTTAGTTAATTCCTGTGTGAATCTGTAAACAGAACACTTGACTCGGGTGAGGCGGATTTTGCGAAGAATCAGAAGTCGCGGTAGGGCAATAGCAAAAAGTTTATCAAAATTTTGAAAATTTTCCTTCTTGAGACGTCGGTTTGTAATTGCTCAGACGTGTTGGATGATGTTGATGTCTGGGGTTAGAAATGGTCAATCTGGAAGAACGGATAATCCATGGTTTTCCATAGATTCCATCGATATGCAGCATGTAGTTTTGTCTTGTTTGAAAAGATTTCCTTTCTGCTTATGTAACGCAACATGCTGTTCTAAAATCTTCCTATATTGTTCAGAATTCATAGTGCCGTTGACCTTGACAGCAACCAGAAGCCCCGAAACCGATATAGTTCCCCAGACGATGAGAAACTTCTGTTTTCCTGAGGAATGCTGAACCATGCATTTCGGATGGGAGCGCTAGATGGTACTCCTATCTGAAAATCCAACGAAATTCCAGTTCTGATGTGAGTTTTCCAGGTGTGTACCTTGCACTATTCTAAACGCTTTCACATTTGTCATGTGTTAAGAATATGTTTCAAGCAGCTCTTGGACTTTTCCTTTAAATACCGATAGACAGTTTCATAGTTGACATTCTGACCATCACTCCTATCTTGTTATACTTCACGAGATATCATGTGAACACAAAAATGGGAAAGACACCTCAGAGGACTTTTTGCTCTTGCCGTGGCCTCGTGAAGACGCTCAAAATTATTTGGCCGAATTCGTTCATTCAATATATAATTGGCGATTATGCTTCCAACTGAAGATTTTGGTAGACTTAAACATTTCCTTATTTCCCTTTGCAATATTCTATTGGCATTATATTCAAAAATCAAATTTCAGATGGAATTTTCGATATGCTTTGCATCGTTATATTTACTTATCATTCATTGAAAAGGCTAAAAAACGTTTAATGGGAAAGTGCAGTGAACATGAAACGTCGTGTAGTTGTTTTCGATATTGATCAAGTACCTGTTAAATCATTACTTTGGTTGGATGCAGAAACTTCTAAGGTACCTGAAACTTTTTAACAATGACTATATGAATAAATGAGTTTGCAAGAAGTTCGTGAATACTAGAAAAGCAGCATAAATCAATATATAAAATTTCTATTCTAATCTTGTAAAGACACAAAAAATCTCAATACATGTAAAGTACTATTTCTAAATATGGCGCTTCTTTTCCAGACACGTTTTAATTTAAAATTTTGCATATACACTAACATGGAATAACTAATCTCTTCTACGAATTGATTCATGAATCAAATGATGAATGCATAGTTTTAGCCCTAAGCTCATAAAATGTTCTATAAAATTAAAAATAGGTTGTATATTTTCTTGTATAATTATTAAAATTCATAATCCTTGTTCTTCTACAACTGAGAACATATTTGTTAATAGTCAGAAAGCCTTTTGTATATTCATTTAATTGCTCTTGGTTATGGATAAATTCCAATGTCATTTAGCTACTTTTTTATTCGCCAGTCATTAATGGTTCATTAATGTGTATTTCTTAGTATAACATGCAGATATTTAAAATGAAAATCTCATTCTTTAATACTTACTTTGGTGCAGCTCTCCAAGAAATCCTCCAATGTAATCTCTTCCGTTAACTTTCTTGATTTGGAATATTTCTAAATAAAGATAAGAGAATTAATTCACACTCCAGCAGCATATTAAAGTACCCCTTTTTTAATATTTTTTATATTGATGTTTTACATTGAAATATATAAATGTGTAATTCAAGATCTTATACACCACGTTGTCTCGAAAAGCAGTTCTACGAGCTAGAGAATGACTTGCTTATTTAGTGAACAATGTATTCAATTATAACTTTAAGATTCTATTTTTTTGTAAATATTATTCAAAAAATATAGTAAGATAAATAGTTTGAAAGATATTACGTATATGTATTTGTGAAAGTGAATTTGATTGACTGTTAACTTATTCTTGAACAATGAAAAAAACTATTCAAAAATCTTAGGTTAACTTTTGATGTGGACTCAATCAGCTTTATCATATAAATATATATATATATATATATTATAGACAGTGACATTGATATGCAAAACTTACGTCCATTACCAACCGGATATGTCGTTTAATGAGATATTCTTCTGATTCCACATTTTTTCCAACCATGTAGTAAACAGACTCCAGGATTAATTGAATATCCTAAACAGACTTATCAAACATTTTTGTAATCATAAATTATTTTCGAATCATTGAAACAGCAGAATAACTTCAAATTTCTTTAATGGTTACATAAATCTGAAAATTGTCTATTATCAAAATGGGAATATCTGATGAAAATCACCAATAAGAAATAATTTAACTATAAAGTTATATTTTCACTGACATCTGAATTTTTGTGATTTATTCAAGGCATCTTTCACAAACTCTTTCATGCATTTAAGTTGTGAATGTTTTGTGAGAATTTCAAATAGAATTTGATAGTTATAACAATGTATCTTTAAGTAAACTTAAATTATATGGTTCAATAACTTTGTTATGATTAGTTTATGTTTATTGAGAATAGAATCCTGCAACTGTTGATAATAAAACAAGAAAAACTACACCATCTTATTGAATCTCAAATCAAATCAATAGAAAAATAAACACATTAAAATAATTTTTGAATAAATTATCTAAATTTCTGCTTAAGCAATGCATTACATCACTTGTTAGAGCATGTAATTTACTAAAGTTTTCATAATCACTCGAGACCAAATTTACGTATTCTGAGATGGGCTTTCTACTTAAATATTTGAATGTAAAAAAAATAACCTTTCAGTTTTAATTTTAATATAATTTGCTTCTATTAATACTTTTTCACATTGTAAAAATATTCAAGTAATTATTTTGAGATGGTTTATAGAGATTTTAGTTAGTGCATCTATTTTGTCAAGTAACATACATCAAATTTTTGGTATATTGGTTTTTTGCACTATTAGGAAATATAGTAACTTAGCTTCTCTTCTTCTTATTATTAGCTCTGCTATTTAAACATTAAATAATTTATCATTTTAATTTCAATTTTAAGTTAGAAAAGTAGTTCATAATGATCATTCTACGAATGGTTTCAATATGAAAAGCAGATTACCATGTTTTTACACATGTTGCACTCATATTGAACATGAAACGGGTGTTCCAAATGAATGAGGAACATATTTACCTGAGTACTAATTACTTTATCGTTATCAATGTCATACAAATTGAAAATCCACGTCAATCTTTCTTCTGTTGAACCTCTTACGATTGTAGAGAGTGTTTTGAGGAATGTCTAAGAAAATGTTATGCAAATTAACCAGCGATTTTCAATTGTATAATACTACTTCTTAAATGAAGGGATAAGTTTTCCTCAATGCACGTAAATTACGTGAATCTTTGGAATTTCCATATTAATATATATATATATATATATAATTAAATGATATTTTGCTAAGACTTAGCATATTATGAAAGATTTATTCCGCAAACATGTTTCGCTACAAACGTATAGCTTCGTCAGTGCATATATAGAGTATAGAGGGAAAGTTTAGAAAAGTTTAAGAATGCTAACATGGTTTAATTGTCTATTTAAAAGTTTTTTTTCTCGTTGTTGTTTTATTAATAATGCTTCAGTGATCTTGGTATGTTTGTTCTTTGTTAATATTTTAAAATGATCTTTTGTTGCTTGGTGATGATGTAAATAAATTTCTGATGTTAGGTGACCTCTTAGGTGTTCTTTAATTCTAATTTCCAAATGTCTTCTTGTCTCCCCGATGTATGAGGCATTACACTCATCACAAGAATATTTATAAACAATAGAGGAAGACAAGAGCATTGGGATCGGATCTTTGTTTGAGAAAAAGTTTGAGGTCTTAGTTGTTGTAAATGTTGGAATTATCTTAGTTTCATATATCTTTAATTTTTTGTTGATTCTTTTAAGTTGGTGTTCGATATATGATTGTCGTTCTTTAATATAAGGTAAATTCCAATAAATGTTTTTAGTTTTATCATTGTTGTCCTTTAATTTGTTGTTAATAAAANTATATATATATATATATATATGCGCTAGAATATCCAAACATTGATGGTCTACAACGTTCTAGTGACTATTCACATATGCATTTGATATTGCTGTTTATATAAAGTAAAAGCGCTCTAGAATTGTTACTGAATGTTTGCAGAGTACTTAGATCGAGATATACCTATTAGGTATATATTTTTAAACAAAGTTGCTAAAAAATTTCATTGATTTTTCTGTTGGCCTGGGTGGTGTTAATTGTTAACAATAATATATATACAGTACTGGCCAAAAGTTTGGGAACACTTTCCGAATTTAGAAATTTTTGTAATTTACACTAAAAAACGCAATGTAGAAACAATATAATAACACCATGTAGAAAGTAAATAATTAATTCAGAAAAACTCACTAATATTTTGTATGTTCACCATTATTGGCCAAACACGCAGGAATTGGCTCGACCAGCTTTCTACAATTATCATCAGTAATCTCTGTGCATCATAGCTCCTTCAGATCGTCGAGTTATGTGCATTGGAGCTTCCTCAGACAGTTTTTGATGTGATGCCAGCAATCTTCAATGAAGTTGAGGTCTGGGGAGTTTCCCGGCCAGTTCTCAAGCAGCCGAAAGTCTTGTGATGCAATCCACTGTTTCACAACTTTGGCACTGTGGCAAGTACAAGTAGCACCATCTTGTTGTAGTATAGATGTATAAACATGGGAACTTTCTCCTGAATTATTTTGAGGTAGGTCTTGGCTGTGACTGTCTCGTTGTGAGGAACAAAATGCAGACCAGCACGCCCATTCGCAGTTATAGCACCCCAAATCATCACAGAAGGTGCTGAGCGGACAGTTTGTTGCGTGTAATGTGTGTTGAATCTTTGGTTTCTTGGTCGTCAAACGTGTGGCCGGTATGATGTAAACTGGCAAACCTTAGATTCGTCACTAAACATTACTTGATGCCACATCTCAGGGGTGTAGTGTTGGTATTGCCTGCAGAAGCGCAACC
>CABFPE010000407.1:456845-480884 GCA_900660155.1 Hofstenia miamia | reverse complement strand
ATCCGTATCTGGTCCGAACCGATCCGATTCTATTTCTGTGTGCAACGCCATTCAACAACGTGCGCAAAGAAACTTTTTGAATAGAGTGGTGTCAAGTTGATCTACCAATCTCCATGCTCTTTTGACCTAAATTTTTCGCGGCAGATAGCTCTTTGCAAGCTTGAGGTACTCACTGAAAAAGATGACTTTTAAGAACTACTAAGATGTTCAACCAACTGCACTGCAAGAGTTTCAAGATATTTAAAAAGAACAACTCGAGCATGAACTTAAAAAGTTTTCAAGTGACATGAAGTGTGCTATTGGCAATAATGGTTCCTACATAATATAAATATAACATTTTTTGGAAACTCTTGATTTTTGACTAGATTAAAGAATCTTATTACTTCGATTGAATGTCTTTTGAATTGATTTTGGTCCAATATGGAAGTTAGTCCTCATGAAGTTAATGTCATAATCGAAGCACCAAGTGGAAACAGAACCAAAGGTGTTGAAATAAATAACATGATTGAAGTTGCATGGGGATGCCTCACTACATAGAGAAGAGTTAAAAAATATCCAAACATTTCAAAAAAGGTAAGAGTAAATTTTTGAGAGAAATTATGGTGTTAGAGGTGAGTGATGACATAATAGAATTTTAATTAGAGCACCCGGAGATCCATACGTTTGCATTGATCGAGCAAACTGTATAAATAAAAAGTTTTTTTAGTATTGATCATATAAATAGGCCGGGCTTGGAGTTTAGCATTCGGCCAATGTCCATCTCTGACCAGCACCATGACCTACTGGAAAGACGACCTGGCGATCTGCATTCGTATACCTTAAATTTTTTACGCGTACTCACTAAAATAACTTGAAAAGTATTTAATATTTTTTGACCATAATTTTTGCTTATTATGCGTTAGTACGGATACAGGTTTTAGGGTGCGGACGGGTACAGGTACCTGTGAACATTTTAATGGTCGATATGGGCATTAAAAAGTCTTATCTGCAAATTCCTACTCAAGATCTACTAGAATTAACACCAGGCAGCTGACATAAAGCAAAAACAAAAATAAGAGTCAGTGAAAACTTGAAAATATATTTTTATAATTTTGTATTGTTGAACACATTTTTAACACTAGAAAACGGCAATAGGTCAAAATGACCATTAAGCATTTTTTTTGCCTCATTATTAATTCAGAAAAAACTTCCAAAATGTTGATAATGTCATTGAATTTGTTATTTGTAGAAATTTTGTTTCTATTCCACTATTTTCGCACTGATTTGAAACATTAGATGTAAATTTGTTCTCCACGAGTAATCGCTGTTCTAGGTTTTAAGAAGTTAAATATAGTAATCAGCAAAACACGTTTGAAGATATTTCCATTATATAATAATGAAAACTACTTTTTTTGAAGCAGAAACTATATTTGCAAACATTGCTATTAACCCTAATTCCACTAGGCATTTTTCAAAATCTGTGATGGCTTATCCAAACCATTATTAAACGCTTATGAATCACGAAATATAGACTTGCCTCGTATTTCCATTAACTTCAGCTACAAGAATAAATTTTAGCACAAATCATCATTGCATGAGCGGGCCCAACCCCCATAGATCTATACATGTAAAATTCTTTCAATATTTCGTTCGAAAATACGGACAAATCAATTTGTTATATAAAAGAAACACTAGTAGAAATAGAGTTAATATGTTTTTGCAAATGATTAAAAAATTTATTTACTAAAAGATGGTGCCTATGTTGGCGGCAGCACATAATATTTGCAGTTTGAACTGGCAATAAAGTAACTGTAAAGAGTGAAGTTAATTGCAATGCTTGTTTAAAAGCATGACTTGTTTACTCTTTTATAATGGCATGTGGGCCTGGGCTGCGCTACATGTGTAAAGTTTGGGAACATGTCGGTCGCAGAAAGAATAACTCAAAATGAAAAACTTCAAATAATATATACTGCATCTGTAATAGTCTGTTGAAAAGAGAGTTTGACCATAACTAAATTAAATAAAGTTATAGTGAAACTTAGGTTTATTTCCATATGAAATCTAGTATATCTAGTCATTTTTTTCAAAGCTGAGGCGGTTTGGGCGAATCCATTTTCCTTGTTCCGATTCCAACATTGAATTACTAATTAGTTTGCGAACAATTTCTATTAGCGAGTGCCCGGACTTAAAAATTTAAATCATTTAAATATCATTATTCCTATCACTATACAATTTCGTGACGGCTCACTTCTTTAAATAATCCACCTTGTTGATACAATCTGCTAAAAGTTGTAGAATGTGCTATGATTGCATTTAATCCCTTGTCACACTTGAAATCGTAGATTATACATGTCATTGAATAGAATTGCTTAAACTTTTAAAATATTCCCAACTTCAGTATATGCTTTACTCATAACTACAAGAAAACGCAAGCGATTTGATTGATAGTGCTTATTGCTACGCATTTCATTTGCTGGATTTACATTACTGTCAAAATATTTAATTCACCATATGGAACATGGCAATGAAGCATTGGAGCTAGTGTTTATATATTTTCGGACTGGTGGTGTATATTAATATAGTTGATCAGTTATTAATAGAGATCTAGATATTACAAACATTCGCATCAATCCTCAAGAGAGAAACTACATAGTAAACAACACTGGTCTACAGAAAATTTCCGGTTTTGTTTTTAAAACTGATTAGAGTAAATAAGGGTCGCTGATTTCAAATCAGTAATTATTTTTTGAGTAACATGTCATGGTTTTAAGATAGCGAATATCTTCAAAATATGAACATATTTTAGATTCGATTAGACATTTAGTTATAGTTAATCATAATTGTTCGTTATCAAAAATCAACATTTAGTCCCTCTTGATCTAGATTATAATAATGCTTTATAGAATCTTTCATTGTATTCAAATCTTGTGAAATATCCAAAATGTACATTCCCCTTCTGGTACTTAGAATATATTTATCAATTTTTACATGAATTTAACTTGGCATCACATTGAACAGAGAAGAGGTGTTATGACTGCGATTGAACTCAGGTTGTACAATCAACCAACCGACACAATGATAATCGATTTTGGTTATGGGAAACTGATTTTCACTACCCTCAATAACTTAATGGACTGAATTACTATATTTTATTTTATAGATTTTAAAGAATTGAAAGTTGAGGTTTGGAGTATTGTTTTGTATTACTGATACAACATCGAGTCAATAAGAGTGCAGTTACTATAAACAGGTTTTCTTTGGAATTTTTTTTATTCGTGGTGAAAGAGTAATTTTTAGCATTCCCTCTAAATTTTTACATTCTGAGTTCGATATATATATATATATATATATATATTTAGCAAAAAGTATGTGAAAATTTAAAAAAGACGATATTTAGCCATAAATCTCCCGGAAAGCCAATGAATTTAGCTTAAACTTTTAAATACCTTACATTTAGAATATGATTTCTTATTTAAAAAATGTTTTTCTTACTTCAAATTCGAGTAATGTATTTGAATATCTATATAAGAAGGATGAGGGGAACATTTTGTAATGTCGGAAGAAAATATTTACAATTAATGTAAAGACTCAATATAATTTTTTCTAATAACATTGGAACATAGTGTTACATTGAGACATAATTCAAGAGAAAATGGCGTTTGTTTGACTTATAATACTACGTGCTACCCAATAGGAAGAGTTCAATTATTCAAGTAATTAAAATATATTTGGCAAAAATAATCAACTCAAAAGATATAGGAAACCGACTAGAATGGTAAATTGGCGAATTCGAATACGATATGGAAATATTTTTGAACACGTTAATCCTTTATTGTAAACTTTGATATTAGTCCTTAGAAATCATTGCTTTGATTTATGGAAGATTTTTAAGAAAATAATTTGTGTTAAAGCATTTTTGCTCAAAACCCATACATGAATAATGTACAAACATTGCAAGAGTAAATGGTGCTACAAGCCTCGTTATTTAATGTATGGTAGAATTTCAAAAAAGTATAAGGTGTGATTTGTAGAACACTAAATAGTTCCAAATATAGCACGATTTTGGATATCCATCTTCGTTGACTTCTCTTACCTGATGGTTTATTCCAGCAAGACAATGCGTCATCTCAAAATTTTTTTCAAACTTCGAACTATCTCAATGACTGTGAATTTGAATTTCTCCCTCAAAGCCTCGAAATCAATATTATAAACAACGGTTGGAGTACGCTAAAAGCAAAGATGTCATAACGCCATTCAAAAGATAATGCAGACTTTTAGAAACTTTGTGAACGGAATTTGCAAAAAAATTATGTGTTAATGTCCTAGTGCAAGTCAAAAGTCCTTCTACTAATTTCTAGCCTTGCATTAGACTATAAAATTTTGTTAATATATTACTTCATACTCGTAAATTTCATTTTTAGCTATTGCAACATGTTACAATGATAATATTTGTTCTGTCGCCATATTTCTGTCACTCAGATTTTAAGGAATATTTGAATTTAATGACATGTTGTGCATCATTATTTAAGTTAATTTTCTACTGAGCAGTGACACAAAGATTTTTTGCCAATTTAAGCTTCATACAGTAGTTACATCATTTAATGAATATCAGGCCTACAGCCAGTGTTGACCAGTTAAATTAATTTAACTATTTTTCACCAGTTAATCTATTTTCATTTAATTTAACTGAATAGTTTAACTATTTACAAATGGAGACTGAAAGAATAGGTAAGAGATTGTCTGCATAAAAAATGCTTAGCCCGTTAGCGACAAGAGTTTGTTGCAAACGTAGCTTCGCGGGAGAGACATAAATGGTGCAATGAAAACAGAATTTCTTCAATGCTTCAGAATTATTTAACTATTCAGAATTAAAGTAAAATATAACAAACGATAATCGGTGAAATTCTAAAATCACATCAAACAATTTCGAATGAAATTTTATCATCGTATCCAACCATTATCAAATGAGTTTTCAAGTTTTCAATTTTCAATCGATTTTTACGATTTTTAGTTAAATATGATGCTTTTAAAAAACTTCGTTTTCATTTTAACTAAATAGTTAATAGTTAAACTATTGAAATGAATTAATTTCACTTTAACTATAACTAATTGGTTAAACTATAGTTAAACTATTAGTTTAATTGGTTATCACTGCCTACAGCCAGCTTCACTTCTACAAAAAGACTTGACAATGTAAACAGGTTTATTTAAAAAATCAAGAGTCCAAAAAATAACAAAAGTAATCTTCAATAAATATTTTGTGGCCTTAGCTGACAATTCTTGAACGATTGTTTTATGAACATTTTGCTGTCTATTTAGAAATTAAAACTGCATCAAAGATTCTGGGCAATATTAATTAAAAAGCGAGCAAACCCTAGTAAGCAGAACTAGTCAATTGAAATTCTATTTATGTAACATTTTCAGGACCACATCTACCCTACATAGTATCGAGGATAAACATTCCAAAGCAATGTAAGTCTATATTCATTTAACTATGCGCATATCCTAAGAATAAAATTCAAATAACTAAGTATGTATGCTAATATTAACTACAGTAAGTCGTCTATAAAGAGTAAAACATATTTTTATTATATTGGATAAAAGGTTTTTTCTAGATTTCGAACCACATATTTCAAGTTTTGTAATGGTTTCCAACAATTGAGTGATCTTTTCTCTAATTTTTCCAAAATCTAATAATATTTTAGGCTAAAGATTGCCAGAGACATTCAATTGACAGGAAACCGAGATGCAATTTTCTTTTCCAATGCACTCCACCCATGGTTTTGCCTGAAACTTTAAAATATCACTCCTTGAAAATATCTTTATAGGATATTAATATAATAAAATTGTTTTTCGATTCTTAACAATTTATTGACCTCGAGATTTAGTTAAATGCAAAGATATTTGAATTAATAGCTAATTTGATTACTATTCAACAAGAAATTAATTTAGTTGGATAAATAATGGCTTATATGGTATCAAAACGTCAATGAAATCAAGGTCGGAGTTAATTTGGAAACGTAATAAATGCAACAGAATGTATTTGATTAAATAACGATAATTGCAAACATTAAATTTTAATAAATAAAGATATAACTAATATACAACGCAGGATAGTCGCGTTGTCATAGTAACCTCCAAATTTCAGCACATCACGTGTTGTCTAAAATGATATAATATTTTGGAATTATGGATTCTGTCTGCACTAATAAGAAAAAAGCTATTTGTATTTAGTGTAGCCGAGCTATTCTCGTTGACTAGCAACTTTCTTATGTAAACATGACTATTGTTGTGGAAGTTCTTGAGAAGAATAATAATGAAGTCAATACCTCTTTTAGATCCTTCTCTAAGGTTACTGCATGTCAAAAGAAAAATTTGACAATAACAACTATATATCCAATCCTTCACAAACATAAAAGTAGAAACAAATAAACGCTTTTTGTTTGGGGATTTTGGCTTTCAATGATTGCTTTTATGCCGCTTTATCACGTATTTCATAATATACTCATCTATGCTGAAAACTTATGTATGGTATTAATTAAGAGAATTAAGCAAAAACAACAGAAATAACTTTCGAATATTTTCTATCTCATGCTTTGAAGCAGAATCACACAAAATTTATAGTTAAGCCACACAAATTTTGACCCAAAATTACGATTATATATATATATATATATATATATATATATACAGAATGGCTGACGACAGAAAATTGAAAATATGTATCAACTTTAGCTGAGGATACTTGCCTCATAAATACTGATATTGAATCATTTATGTCCACGAATAATTTACAAAGTGATATTGAAAAACTTTCTACTAATTTCAATTTCACATCCAATCAATTAAAAATCAATATTGAAAAAAACACATTCAATTATATTTCCCCCCAATTCTGCAAAAGAAATAATTATTGTTTACTGTGCATGTATATTTAGTTTGCAGTTTTAAAATTGTAGCTTTTTGGCATTGATTCTAATCATTCGGTAATTCAGTTCAATTAGTCCATCATTTAAAGTATTTGCTCAAAAGTCAGGTTTGAATACTACTGTGATTTAATGTTTATATAAGCATGTAAAAAACTATTATGAAAAGATAAAATTTTGTTTATAAAAATTTTTAAATCTCCATAAATTCTATAAAAGTTCTAAAAACTTTTAAAAATCTTAGAAGACAGAACCTGCATTAAGATGTGAAGGGATTCTGCGTAAGGAAGTCTATTTCAAAATTGTAGTGTCTAAGCATAGAAATTTGTGATCTTTCTTGAGTGAGCTTAACACAATTTTCATCATACCATATCTTCTCCACAAATTGAACAATTCCAAGAATGCTTGCAGCCTTAATCTTTTGGTATTCTGGAGAAAGATGGAATATAATAGGTACAGTGAAAAACTGAGATATCGCGATTATTTGATAGACTTCTCACAAATTTAGATTGTGAATTTTGACTATATCACTTGTCAAGTGGACATTTAATTATGATGATATTTTTCTAATATATTAAGTGACAAGATTTATTTAGTTCCTTATTTTGACACTGGATTTAAGAGACCATTCAAGATTACTATAGAAAATGATATACTGAAAATAATTAAATTTTTAATTGACTGAATTAATCGAAGACTCTCTACTGGCATTCAGACTCTTAGATTCTAATAATAATTCATCAGACAAACCCAGCAACATCACAAATCGGTCGCTTGCGGGAATTTTTGCATTTAAAATTTGGGTAATACGTGAATAATTGTCTGCTGCCAAGGCATTACATTGAATTCTCACTCAATCTCACGTCAACTTTTCTGAATTAGGCTGTGGTTAGCCTATGTGATTGGTTACAAGAGCAACTACAAAATAGCATCATATCGCTAAACATCTCGAATGGTTAGAAGTGCGATGCTTCCAAAATGTGACAGATTATACGTTGCCAATCACATAGTCTAACTGTAGCCTTATAGAGCAACTTCATCTGACAGTTAAACGTAGTCACTTATGTTTATTTTAGATATTGATTGATGTAAAAGAATATACAAATATATTTAGGTATAATTTAGTCATTAATAATCGGATTGATCCATAATTATAACTTGCATTTGGTATATCTTTGAAGTTGCTTGAAAAAACTAAGCATGAAGAAAACTAATTCATCTATGCATTACATATAGCTATTTCGTAATAAATCAATAATTGGTAATATTGTTAAAGCATCAGAATGTGGAAGAGAGAATTTTTTAGAGAATTGCAACGAGTGTGTTTTGAATTCATTTTGGAAAGATAGACAGTAAAATTATTTCCGATGTCTGACAAATGTATTAATGTGACAATTGATTATTCAGAGAACAATAGTATCACACAACACTGAGTGTATTTCTTTGCTGAATTGACAAATCTGTTTTCTACAAAGCAGCTTACACCTTTTTGCTAAGTGCTAGAGCATTAACACGTTTTTAGATGCTTCTCATAAAATTTTTAGAATGAATATCATTATTATACATTATTATAACTTGGCTGATTAAAATTTTAATTACATGTCCAAGGAAAATACAAATTAGCAACACTACATCATATATATATATATATATATATATATATATATACATACATATGTAAATATACATATATGTATGTATATATATAGTATATGTACATATATAAATATATATACATGCATAATATATATATACATATATACATATATGTGTTTATATACATGTATATATAATATATATATATAATATATTATATATATATAGTGTACTCACAATGTATGTATCTACTTCTCTGTACAACATCTACATATCCATGTGCATTTTATGATTGGAGTCTTAGAGGCAAAATGTTATGTAATTCAGTATTTTAGGGCTACGAAAGACAGCTCTTCATTATACATTTGAATCTCGATTCCAGATCTGTACATTTTTCGCATTTATATATGCACATGCATATGCTCACCTACCTCAGGATTCAATTCTGAAATCATTCATGAGGGCAAGCAAACAAACATAAGTAGCATCTTAAAATTAGCTATGTCAAAATCCGTCTTTTTACAACATGAAATGTCTTTCCTAGTCAAGTTAGAAATAAAGTATGTATAGGAAAAGTTAATTTTACTAATGCAATTGCTTCAACAAATTGTTTTCCACTAACTAGTCATTTTATTTATTCCGTGTATCACTTCGGAGAAATCCCATTTAAACGTCAATTTATTTCAAACGCATACTAAATTTAATAAAAGTCAATTAGAAGATCTCTATTTTATAAAAAGCTCTCTTCTGCAGAATACTTTCTCATGTTTCAACTCATTCTATTTCATGAGTACTAAATACCATTTTCCTGTTTAAAAGTCTAAACTAGTAATTGCCTATTAATCAAAGGACTTAATAATCGTAGTATTTCAATGGGTTTCCATAATCCTGACATTCACATAATTTTAACAGTCTTAAGATTCCTAAAATTATTTTAAAAATTCTTACATTGCTAGTGAAGTTCTGATAATTATCAAAATGTTTCCAATTCGATACTGATAAACATACAATTTATCATAATATAAATTGTTTACATTTTAAGATTAAATGAGTAGAAATGGAATTACTTTGAAAGAAAGCATTTTACATTTCATACCTACATTACATGTTCTTTGAATAGAGAGAGTCATCACAATTGTGATCAAATTGAATAGTTAACTATTTTATAATGGATTTTGTTGCAGCATACGATTTCTATTTAGTTTCTTTTAATACATGTGTTAATAATGAATAATAACCAGGAAGGACATAAAGCAAAGCTTCTCAGAAATGTTTTCAATTTGTTTATCTCATAACAAAATGAAGTCATGCTTTTTCAATATGCGTTTTGTCGAGGAATGCTTTGAGACTGGTATAATTGTGCAAATTGCACAGTTACAACTGTGTTTAAGAGAAAACACTGTGCAGGATTACCTGCAAGCAATCGGGGAAAACTATTTTATTATCGAAACATTTGAATTCAACATAAAAAATTGAAATTATTGGCAACATATGAGGGACAAAGTAAAAGTATATGAAAATTTTAAAAGTTAATTCTTTTAGGGTATGGTATTCAAATTATTAAAGTGAAGTTTGATCACAACCTGTTGATATAAAATGCCAAAAAATTTTATCATGCTTCAATAATTTTAAGTTTTTTTTGACATGTTTTCCCAAGTATAGCCTAATAATCTACTTTTAACAAAGTCATTACATTTTAAGATGCAGGAACTGTTTTATTAAATTTGTAAATTACATACAGTTATTACATTAATAGCGCTTCATATTAGAGATGAGCGCGGTACAAGTTTTCTAAAATTATTTCCACCGCAGAGAAAAAAACTTCNCAACTTTGTTTAAGAGAAAACACTGTGCAGGATTACCTGCAAGCAATCGGGGAAAACTATTTTATTATCGAAACATTTGAATTCAACATAAAAAATTGAAATTATTGGCAACATATGAGGGACAAAGTAAAAGTATATGAAAATTTTAAAAGTTAATTCTTTTAGGGTATGGTATTCAAATTATTAAAGTGAAGTTTGATCACAACCTGTTGATATAAAATGCCAAAAAATTTTATCATGCTTCAATAATTTTAAGTTTTTTTTGACATGTTTTCCCAAGTATAGCCTAATAATCTACTTTTAACAAAGTCATTACATTTTAAGATGCAGGAACTGTTTTATTAAATTTGTAAATTACATACAGTTATTACATTAATAGCGCTTCATATTAGAGATGAGCGCGGTACAAGTTTTCTAAAATTATTTCCACCGCAGAGAAAAAAACTTCACGGCTAACCACCGCAATGTGCGTCTTTTAACCGCAAACCACCGCAGCAAATGAAATTTTCCGTAACAATGTCGAATTTTTCTTCATAAAGAAAAATAGATACTTCTAAATTGTATTTTTATGGCTATGGATAATTCTTAGAAAACATTAGAGACACTTTTTTAGGTATTCTGACAATTTTTTCAATTATTAGAGAAATATTCAATTTTTTATTAAATTTGCAAAAATCACTATTAATATTTTGTATATGAAATCTATTAATTTTGCTTCAGAAACAGTTTTTCAAGAAATATTTAGAGACTTTAAATCTTAAAACAAAATGAGTTATATGTGTAGCTTCATTCTTATGCCTCCGCAAGTTGCTTAAATTCTAACGCTAACCACCACAATTTTGTAAATCGCTACCGCGGTACACCGCACCACACTCACCTCTACTTCACATAATATATTTCTATTAATTTTATATTTTTAAACTTTATTTCCACCAGGAATTTTTCAAAATCTGTGATGGTATTGACAGGGATTGTCTTCAAAAAACAAAATATTTCAGGATAGTTCTCATTGGGATTAGACCACGTCATTATGTGAACGCTTGGTAAGGAAATAATTTGACTATTTTTAAATGATCGGATTTCTCATTGAAAAAAACTTATTTACATATAATTTTGACGTAAGAACAAGTCTTAGCACCTATCTTCATCATTTATTGAATAGGAAAAGCCTTACCCCATAGATGTGTCTATGTAAACACCTTTCAAAATGCGGGCAAATCGGTTTGGTTAATATCACAAGCCAAAAATGTTTGAAGAGAGCATACATTTAATGATTAATTTCGCTTTTAGTTGCTAAATGTCCATTGCTCCTACCGAAAATAAACCTTAATTTATCGTATTGTAAGTTAGCCACCTGTTGCTACCGTAAAAAGTAAAAATATTAAGCAATTACTGCTCAATTTCTGATCAGAGTACTTTTAAGTGTAATCGCCAGAATCAAGATTTCATCATCCGTTTTGTTTATCTAATTCAGCATTTTATACGAATCTTTAATTTTACAGCTTAGATGTAAAGCTTTTATCACTACGGTTAAAAAGACTTTACTGTTTACTGTTGATCGATTTAGTAGCAAAGTGTAATGTTATTAAAAAACTAACATCACAGTTACGAATGCGTAAACTTGAAATTATAGCATAATCATTACATATACATGGAGACTCCACATAAATTGTAGACACATTGTTTTTCAAAATTATACATGCTCTAATAATACATAAGGTTTTTTTCATAATTAAATCAAAAATATATTATGCAATCGAGTTAGGTTTTCTAATCCAAATGTTGGGTTGGACTCGAAGACAAGAAAGAAATTTTCAGTTATGCATAATAGACTAAAAATTCTATTGTATGTGACAGCTTTTTTCATTCCATTATCCACTCATCATATTAATAGGAGACGTGCTTATGTTTCAAAAGCCTATTTGACCTCATATTGGTAAAACATGAAGCGATTTGGTCGTAATAAGCTTAGAGCTGAAACCCAAGGTTAAAGTTAATAATTTTTAGTTGATATTTACACATAGCTCATATTTATTTTACTTAGACGTTATGCATAATATAATTATTACAAATCAATTTATTTTAATACACTTGATTGGTTATTAGCGATTTTAATTCGGTAAAAGATAATCAGTATTGTGATAAATGTAAACGGTGGTTCAATAGAGATAATAGCAGCTAAATTATAGAAACATTTTCATAAGGCTAATACTGCGAGATTCCCTGTGCTATCATAGATTATTGCGACGTCGATTTTTCAGACCAGCATCAAGGGCGTAATCAAAACGTGATTTTTCTTCATGTGGATGGACGATCAACTGTAGGCGATCACGTCTCTCAACAGAAGCACTTGAGGTAATTCAATTGCTATATTTTGCTAATGCACATCAATTTTTCATTTATGATCAAACTTTTTAATTTAATTAATTAAATTGTATTCTAAAACTTGCTAATTTTGTAATCAAATTTCAAAAATCGCTTTTTGGAATTACCCTTGTATTAAAACAATCTACGGAACTTTAAATGAGCAAAAAATTTATGAATCAAATTGGTGCTTCAATGAAAAAAGCTTGAAAATAATAAGCTATAAACACAATTTAAATGGTTATGTTGTCTTCATATTGAAACGACCATTCCTCATATAATACATCTAATTGGCAAAGTAGTGCCCGTAACATTTAATTTATCGAAAGATATAATCCACTTCTCCATTACTGATGCATTAGCATTAGCTACTTTTCCATTATTTAGGGCGTCTTCAAAAATCCAATAAACTCCTCCTACAAAAAGTCTTTATCTGTAGAACATTGTTCGTAAATAGTATTAAAAATTAAAATTGAATTGGAGGATTAAATAACCAATACATAATAATATTTGACTACATGCATTTCTTTGATAATTAAAAATTGCTTTCAAAAAAAATGTCAGGCTTAGAAATTATGATCGATTGCGCTACCAAGAATAAGTAAACATAAGCGTAAGTACCACTTCCAAATACTTCTATAAAGTGTATTGCAAACCTCTATACTAAATATCTGAATTTCTTAGAAATGTACAAGCAAAGCAATTTAGTGTGTCAAAAAATGAAGCATCACTTTCTGTTAGTTTACAATTGACATTTGTTTGCTTCAATAATATTTGAATATTCTCAGAATTATATGGAGTCTGTCGAAATCTTTTGAAAATAACAATTTATAAAAAATGTCACTATCAATTTCATGAAAAGGAGAAAAAATGTCATATGTCACTATCAATTTCATGAAAAGGAGCGCATTTTAAGATTTGACATAGAGTTAAAAAATCATAATAAAAAATTCTTAGTGGTTGTCTAATCAAAAAATGAAGTATTATTTAAATTTTATAGTGTTATTGTAAATATGGTTCTAAATAGCACGTTCTCAATTTATAGTAAGTTCGAGATTCTGATTCCAGGCTTCAATCATATGTTAATTCAACATTACACAAAATCCGCTTGATTGTGAAAAATGAAAATTCATGCAAGTATTTACAAACATTTTCTTTAAAAAATAAAATTATTTCTAGACAACATTTTTTTTTTAAAAAAGCTGGAAAATAGTTGAGAATCAAAAAAAATTCAAATTATTCTAGTCTAGTTTTTGGACTATTCATGGCAATGCAGGTTTTTTCAGAATTGGGCTGAGCTGTAGTGGGCTCGGGCCGAGGTCTTCCAAAATATTAAAAATCGCAATTTGACTTTTTGAAATTTTACATATGTATCTTCTAACTCACTAGAGATTTTTCAATTGTAGTGTGTAGATGTTATCAAATATTCTCTAGCAAACCGAAAAAATAAACAATTTTTTTTGCAACGATGATAAAAATAGGCCCAGTATGGACATAAATTTTCGGCTCATGCCCATGCCTGATAAATTTCTATGAGAACAATAAATTTTACGAAATTTAATATTGTTGCAGTACCGTATATATGAATCGAATGCTACTAAAAAAATAGGTAACGATTATGGAATCACAGAAAAAAATTTGAAAAGCTCAGCATACCAGAAATTTTCCTTACGATAGTTGAATTGTATATATATAACATCTGGAAGACCTGTTGAAAAGTTGAAATAAGATGTAATCTGCTGGACTATAGGAACAGGAGCTTTGATCTACATTGGTATTATTTTAATGCATTTCTGAAAATTTCAATATCAAATCTTTCCAGTTTTGAAAACAATTTTAAATGATTTCAAAAAAGTCTTTTCCAAATGCTATCCACATGAAATATAATTTCAGGTGTATTTTAGTACAATAATGAGAAGGCAATAATTGAATAAATTTTAAATAGAATACATTAGATTGAATTCGACTTAAATGATTTAACTCCGGGTATTGATAATTTAAATATACGTCTAACCAGTGTTGCAAAATTTAGTTTAATTAAAATTACAAATGCCTTTTAAGATTTGAATATAATGTCAGCCTTGATTAATAATTTAGCCTTTGAAATCACGGCAGATTTCTTTCAATTTAACACTCTCTGAGTCATTAATAATTTTTCAAAAAATGCGAAGCAATTAAATTAGCCTTAACTGCAATGACTTAATTTTTTCTAGGAAAATTGAACAATGGAAGAAGGAAAGCGATAACTTCCCACATTCATAGCTTCTGGTTCTGTCGAACAGATTTTTATAATTGATTTCACAATTCTGGTAGGACATTTGGTAGTTTAACTGTAGTTTTCTCTTATTTCACTTATTTACAATTCTCAATTTTAAAAGCATATCGATACTTTTTTGGTTAGTCATTTTTCGGGTGTGAATATAGTAGGTTTTTAGGAGCTAGGTTTCAAATATATCAGGGTAGCCAAAACAACTTAATAGCAACTTATTACTATAGTTCACATCTATATGCAACACGAAGTTCAAAAATCGGATTTTTAGCGTTAACAAAGTTAAATAGCTTCATATTGATGAGATCAAATTGGGAGCCAAATATACTGAATCAAGAATAGGAAATGAAATATTTTGGCCATAGTGCCTTACCATTTTAAACCATATTATGGTGGGCTTAATGAAAAAATGCCAAAAATCTCCATGGGTCAATGATAATTCATTATGCATTGATACATTTACACATTTTTATTTGGATATCAAGCATATTTTTTGGTTGTCTTACATCTATAGTATTTGAATCAGAAATCAGATTTAATAAGAACAATTTTAGGTTTTTCAAAGATGATGTTTCTTGACTAAGAAACTGATTTGGATGTCGGTACAATTCAAAATACTTTTGCTAGCCTGATTGACTTTTTGGTAGCTGTTTGAAATATGGGTATTATTTTGCTAAATGCTAACAATAAATACATTAAATTGTTATTGATGCATTTGACTAAATACATTTCACAGTATATTCGTTATATTAGCTTATCATTATCAACGCTGACTAGCAAATTTTGTCTTACCTTATATTGGCATTCCTAAGCACCCTGCTCCTGACATATAGCAGAAAGACTTTGCAATAGAAGTGGGAGGGACCAATAGCTGGTTCAGATCCCGTATCAGGTTCCTCAGGGACTGGGACCGAATCCCGGGGCTAAAAATAAAACTTCGACACCAGATATAGGATGGAACAGGGAATGAATGTTTCGCGACCAAATAACTATACGTACATAATATCAAGAATTCTCACTTTTGTATTTTAAACATTAAGCATATGATTTGTTTAAAAATAATGCAATATATATTATTTTCATCAGATATTTTGTAGTATGCTATTAGTATGCTATATTTAGTTAATTTTAATAATATCAAACTTGGTATACAATAGCAAAATTAAAGACAGTGTCAAATAGGGACAAGGACCAAGTATAACTGGTTCTATACACCTCTAGTCTGCAATAGGAACTGTCAATAATTAACGACATGTAATGGAAAATCTAAATTCATAAGCAGAAACATCTACATCAATAGTTTAGGGTAGGGAAGCTGTAATATATTTTTAGCAAAATATAATGTATAATTATATATAAAAAGCGTACCTATAATCATCAATTCTTGTTGCTTATTGAATATTTGCCGAAGCCTGATGTAAATCTGAGAAATACATCCTGGCATAGTAGCGGATGCCAGAAACGGTTTAAAGTCAATGCTTTTTAAGTAAAATCAATAAACTACTATATACCATAAACCAGGGAGAGTGTTCTCTTTATTTCATTTTCATTCTAAAACGTCTTCGTTTTAATTAAGACGAATTCGTTGGACGTTAAGAGGCGCTGCATAGCGTAACATTAGAATTTCCGCAATAATGTATATTATTGTATTTCTAATAGATTTCTAAAACTACAAGCCATTTGAATGACTAGTGCTATTTAATATGCATAGAAATAGGTAAGTGATTCAGCAATTAAGCAATTAAAATGACAATCATCTGTAATTCAATCCAAATATAACAAAATTTTGAGGCTGGGACCGGTCTGTCACCCGCAACATTTAACACCAGCCGGAATATATATTTTATAGTTACTTTATACATTGCGGGCATGTAAGAGGGATATTCGTCGTTAAATAATTAAAGGGGTAGTTCCCAGGGCTATAAAATATTATGATAGCTTTAAATACCATTATGGATATGGTGATTATGCTCGTAATAAATTATTGCAATAATGGCCATTATGGAAAAATAGGGGAATAAGGTAAATTAACAAAAAAAATTAAAAAAAATTACAAATAGTTAAAGAATATAAGCGAAAAGTTTTAGGTTCTATGTGGATTTCGACACAATTCCCCAACATAGATCGGATAATATTGAATAGGCTCTCCAGTGTGAATTTACAACCTACTACACGCCTGTAATTAATGGCCGGGATGCCGTTTGGAAAATTTAAGGAAAGGTCGGAAATTTAAATTTAATGGACGAAAATTCAGCAAAAATGTCTTTTATCTGGTAAGAAGAGAATATTTTATTTAGTTTAGTAGAAAATCCTAAAAAATTTTAATTGAATAAAAATTACATTTATCTCTCTGCAATCTCTTATTAAATTTGTTATAATGTGAGGTTTCCTGCTTTTTGCAAACAACCAAAATTGTAGAAGCAAATTTTGAAAAAATGGATAATCATGTGATGTACACCACAGAAGCAAACTTTGCGTATTTATATTTACATGATTGATGAATAGTTGGTATACAAAACCTGTTAAGAAATAATTATTTTTATTATATCAAGATTAAATTACAAAATCAATCCATATCAATTTTAATATAGCAAAGGTTTTTGGTGTCGAATTTAAAGGGTCATTCTAAAGAATGGCAAGTAAAGAGAAAAATAGAAGACAGACCATATAATAACGCCTTTTACTTGTATCAAATGTTTACGAAATTCGTGTTGAAAATCTTTTACCAATCAATTGCATAAGCGAACAATCACATAATTACTGCAATCAACTCAATTTTTGCATGAAAACCAAATTTCTTCCACTTATATTAGAGAAAAAAATTGTGTATAATCATTCTGTGTTGTGTGTGAACAATGTGCAATGAATGGCTGATCAATATTATATATTTTCGTGTAATATTTTACAGGCGCAAACTGGCGTTTCTATTGCGTTTTTACGGCTAAATCACTTTACAAGAATACCACTATGGGACAATTATATTGAAATATGGCACTACCTTCCATATTAAAATCTTGTGCATTCCATTATGGTATTGTATGGTATGGAAATTATTGCCGATAACCCATTATTGTTTTACACCTCTGGTAGTCACACGATAGCCGTGAGACTTTTAATATTTAGGACGGATACTAAATGAACATATTTTAATGAAATGTCGCAATACATTTTTTCTGCTTTAAAGAACTTTGCAAAATTCAACTTAGCTCCAATTGCGTCTACACTTATCTAATTCTAACTTGTGGAATCAATTTAACATCTGTATTTCATGAAATTGCTAATTTAATTATAACATATCTCTAAATATAATTTTCCTTGATGAACTAATTCAACTTTATTGAAGGATTGTTGGACATATTTAACTGCCTGACTAAGCACACAGTCGATACTCAACAATGTTTTTCGATGCATATCCTAAACAGATACAGACATCTAAATTGAACTAAGAATATGGGAGGATTTCTATGAACATTTGTTCATTGACGTTTCCTAAATTTGCTTAAAACAAGTAAGCTGGAATTATTTCTTGATAGCAATTCAATTTTAAATATTTTCACATATTAGATAAACAAAATTTAAATGTGCATTAATACATAAAAACACTAAAAGATCTGGTTTATCCTCTATTCTAAACTCGATGGATTTCTGTGAAAGAAATTTGAGGTTTTATTTGATAATTTTTTAAACACTTTGTAACTTTTTGGAAAAGATTAATGAATTGCGCCTAAGACTTTAATTAGACTTGATATTATTGCATATATTAGAAATAAGGGTAAAAAAATTATTAAGAAAAAATAAAACCATTGAAATTCTGTTGCCATAAAATTCCGTTACAGTGTAGCACCAATGAGTTTCTTAATTTTTAATGAAATTATTGCTTCAGCGATGCCAATATGTGTATGTCCTATATACTACTAAAATTCCGCTACCGAGTAGATTTGTGTTAATATTTTAAAGAAAACGTATCTGTCGCATTGATGAACCTGCAAAGAAGTCACACATTTCAATAACAAATCTTTATTGAATGAATAACATTAATTTTACCAGTGAAAATGAACCTCTGTGATAACACTAAAAACTATTATCCGAAGTTGAGCATTGAAAAGTTTCTTATGTCATTTGGACTAGTTGAATTTGGCAGATTAGGCAAACATTTTTTTCGACTTGAGTCGAATATGGCAACCAAGGGGTTAATGTTTATATACTGCTGTTAAGTCGGAATTGGGAAAGCACATGCTATATCTACATTCATTACCGTATCAATTATTCTAACTGCAATATATGTATGAAGCATAGGCCTCACATGTAAGGGCTCCTGATATAATTTTAGGCATCTGAGTCTCTTTGTACACATAGTTTTTAATCTTTTTCAATCAAGTTATTCCTAGTTTTATAAAGTACAATTCATAAAATTTGTTCACTCCTTTTCCAAATTTAAAAAAAATTTATCAAAATTCAGACCAAATTTTCATGAATATTTTCTATTAGGAACTACAGTATTTGAGAAGTAACTAAGTGAATCTCCAAGTGCTAATTATCTTCTTTTGGTCAATGTTATTATTTGCACGGTAATGTTTAATCAGAGGAACGTGGAAGTTCTCAGTAAACAGATTTAAATTTTTGGAAAAAGCAAGAATAAGCGTATGGACTGATGTCAACTATTTCGCCATTTTCTGAAATTTCATGCAACATTTTTTCCCAAAATTTTCACTTAGTTTGGCAATGATTTTCAATAAAATTCCATAAATTAGTTTTTTTATTCGATGCAACTAAAGATATGATTTGGCCGAAATATTATCTTAAGCTGCGGTTAGACTAGATGATTGCTAGCAAGAAATATTTCAAAATCACGTCACATCGGAAATTATATAGAAGGCTGCACGTGCGATTTTATCAATCACATAGTCTAAAAGTAGCCTTAGTTTCAACTTTGCATTTCTAGAGAGTTGAGAAATGGCTGACAAGTCTGTGCAATTTGAAGAAAGGTGGATACCGATTGGGAAACGCCGAAAATTTTGGATATTTAATATTCTCTTATTTTCTGTTTCACTCATAATTCGATCAATCTTCTTGAAAATTCTATTTGAGTAATTTTGGATAGCATTCCTTGGTCAGTGTTAAGACAGGTAATGAGTTTTCCTGCTTATTCTTAGTATCAGCCGATACAGAATTCAGGAAAGTCCCCATAAATTTTATATAATTTACTTTTTATAAGATCTTAAACACACATTTAGACATAGTAGACAATAGAAATCCTACATGATTTAGACAGTTGTTTTCCTATACGAGAACGTTTTTATCAAATATTGTTTGACAGTTGTGTCACATTTTGCTAATGGACTATTTTTGTTATGTCCTACGCCAGTGAAATAGATTTCAATATTTCCGATTACTCTAACCTATAAGAAATCCGTATACATACATTGTGCGCAATATATGCTTATTAGAAAGTTAAAGAATACTTGTAATATGTATGAATTATATCATGAATGCGAGAATTAGTATAAGCGCAGAGTTACATTTCTGTATTGGAACAAATACGGATATTTGAATTAGAGCGATTTTTGTTTATAATACACATTTTATTATATTATGCAGCATTTGAATAAATCACATTTACAATACACACACGCACAATCACACAGACACACACACATATATACACGCATAAGTGTTTGAAAAAATTCTTTTTTTCATTTTTTACCGGAGCTAGATTTTTAAGTTCATAATAAAAGAACAAATTCATTAATGAAATATACAAATTGATCGCTAGATGGCATATAAATGCACATCATGAAATTGTAAATATATCTAATAGTTGAAACACAAATTTCTAAGAAATCAATGGCATTACACAACTATTGATGGTAAAATTTGTAGAAATTTCTATATATTTGATACTAACCGCATTATTATATATTTTAATGTCCCCAGAAATTCTTCTGTTTATGACCTTGTGCTCCACAAATCAAAACGTTAGAATTACTATAATTCGCATTTTTATCATACTCACACAAAGATTACACATCTTTGTTGATATCAGGTGAGCAATAACAGTTGCAGCGACAGTATTCCTGATGCTACTTTAATATACTTAGTGTCATAGGAACTGCATTTTATTTTAGTAAAACTTTTCCATCTACAAAGGTGTTTTTTAAAACAAGTTAATTTCAAAGAATAAATAGTAGATCTTAGGTAGGAAGCTAAGGTAAGTAAAATTTGTTCATGCTACAGTCGAAACCAATTTGCTCGTCAAATTGGAACCGACCAATTTTTGGATTTACTAGTGCTAATCAGCAAACTGAATAAGCCACTACATTTAAACCTAAGTTTCTGTCATAACACAAGGCATTTCTACTACATGGGACACAGAAGCAGGAATGGTTGCGCGCAGATAATTAATCTGTTTTCTTGCATAAAAAATTCATCATTATTTACAACAAAAATACAATTTGAATAAATTTGCTACAGTTGTTCTTCATAACTGAACAATAAATGCGATAAATGACGATTTGGGTTAATATATGCAGCGCGTATTGAAAATTTTACCACCTATTTTTAACCTAATTATTAATATTAGCAACAATCTCAAAGAAAAAAATATATATATAAATATAAATTTTGCAAGCTATGTGTATTATCTATTAAAAGCTATAATTATTTATCCAAGAAAAGTGTAACTTTTAATTAGTAATATACAGTATATTCCGGCCATTAGGTCGACTCGGCCATTAAGTCGACCCCCTTTCAGAGGCCAAAATATAGTGAATTTAAGGTTGCTTCGTCCTATAAGTCGACCCCCATGTCAGCAATTATCACATATGTCCGAAGCCTAATTTTTAGGTAAAATCCAACAAATATGATGGATCTGACGAAGATTGGCCGAAACGCGAAGTGATCACTGGAAAATGAAAACCCAATGACGAAGTGATCAACTGGAAAATGAAAACCCAAATACGAAATAAAACATTGTTATATGTAGTTTAGTTTCAGTTTATTTGACAATTGATTAATAATTAATACCTAGATAGAATTATGTTTCATCAATAGAGACAACAGTAATTACTAAAAAGGTTATTACAGATCTACAGTCATGAATAACATATTAAAAACGAAGTTTACATTAAAAAACAATTAAATTAAATATTTTGTTCATAGAAAATAATTTTATTTCGTTTCGCCTTGAAGTTGGTGTTTTAGTAGCTTTCGGGTTTTTCCACCATCACGTCATGCATTTCCTTGTTCAACCTGAAAAATCAAGCTTGAGAATATTGCCCCGGCCATTAAGTCGACCCCCAAAATTTTATGGTATAATCTGAGCCTAGAAAGTCGACTTAATGGCCGGAATATACGGTAATATAAAAATAGGGTAACACCACTTTTCCATTTCAGTGTNTACGTTTATTCTCTAATAAATAAATTCATATATAATATAACATAATGTTGACTTTAATTGTTTGTACAAGCATATTTGACAATTGATTAATTGCTGAGGTTTAGAAAGAACCAGACTTCGACAATAGAGACATCAATGAAAGGCAGAAAGCTGACTGAACAAATAGGTAACAATGAAATACGGTTTAGGGATTAGTCATTACAAGTAATTGTGTCAAGTGCCTAACAAACAGGTATACCAAACCACTACTAATTCTATGCATATGAATATACAGTACAACGCACATACTAGTCTTCTACTAGTACTAGGTATACCGCCTGTTTATCAGCAGAGTGATGTCCCGATTAATATTATCCCCCTCACCGACACTCGTTAAAAAGGTTATTACAGATCTACAGTCATGAATATCATATTAAAAACGAAGTTTACATTAAAAAACAATTAAATTAAATATTTTATTCATAGAAAATAATTTTATTTCGTTTCGCCTTGAAGTTGGTGTTTTAGTAGCTTTCGGGTTTTTCCACCATCACGTCATGCATTTCCTTGTTCAACCTGAAAAATCAAGCTTGAGAATATTGCCCCGGCCATTAAGTCGACCCCCAAAATTTTATGGTATAATCTGAGCCTAGAAAGTCGACTTAATGGCCGGAATATACGGTANTACGGTACTAATTAATATACACGATTCTAAAAGACAAAATTTGAAATAAATAACTGCTGGAAATGAGAAGTTTATCCAAAGCTCTGCCTAAATTTAGACTTCGTAGGACCAACCACTTAGTCTACGAAATTTTGTATCAAGTAGCCCACATTACTCTTTTCAAAAAGCATAAATGCTTGAAGAAGTAAAATTTTTCCCAGAAATATACTGCACATCAATTTTCTCAGAATGGATACAAACATTGCCAAATCAAGAAAAAAACAACGATCTATTTGTACAACGTGCAGTTGTGCAGATGCTTACATCAATTTCTGAGTATTGGCTAATTGAAAAGAGATTTTCCTCGTATAGCATTTTAAAACACGACCACATAAATCTCATTGTGAAATTATTATATAGTTAGTCGTTTCGAGTCAACTGAGTTCTGGGTTTGAAATGGTAATTTTTTAGAACATGAAAATTTAATAAAAATGAAAATGGTTCTATAGTTGGCTGCAAAAAAAAATGAGACTAGAAAAAAGGCATATTACTTTTGAACTACTGAACGTAACAACTCAAGAAAGGTACGATTTTAAAGATAAATTAAAGGTCTATAAGTAAAAATCATCAAAGTCTAATTTGTTTTCCTCCTGTAGAAATAACTTCATTCAAACGAACTGAAACTGATTTCATTAAATTGGACTTCATTTCAGATGTCAAAATGTGTTGACTTTCTTGAATTTTTTCTTTTAAGTCGGATATATTTTTCGGATTTATCTTCTCAACGTCATTTTTCAATATCTGCCACACGTTTTCGATTGGAGAAAGATCAGCAGAACTTGGTGGCCATTGCAAAAACTGGATATTATTTTCAGAAAACCAATTTTTTGTCTTTGCTGACGTGTGCGGGGTTGCTCCGTCCTGTTGGAGTATCCATCCATCATCATATAAAGCATCAGCATAAGGCATAAATTCAGCTATAATTTGGCAATATCTTTGACTGTCGATTGTGGCTTTTCCGTCTAAAATTTTCAAATAAA
>CABFPE010000407.1:431444-442323 GCA_900660155.1 Hofstenia miamia | reverse complement strand
TATATATATATATTTTTGGTTCCTAAAACATTAATGATCGGGGACAGATTATAAAAGCTCGGGGAACATACTTGTTTTGCAAACAAAAATGAATTTCATTGGTTGCTATCTTTTTGACAGTTGGCTTAACAGCGAGAACTCGTTGATCAACTAATCATTCTTGACATATCCAACTTTGGTCTAACAAATCGACAAATTAAAGAAGTGTTTGGCAAGGATCCTAATAGGCTTTAAATTGATTGAAATAACTATGATTTAAATGTTTTGCGCTTGCGCAGGATTTATCATGGAGTTGAGCAAAATTTTCTGCTCATGGCCATCTCTGGTTTCATTTGCAGGAATGGTTATAGCAATAAATATTCATCTCATATTTACAGTATGAAAATTGTACTATCTGCAATGCTGTGGTTCATATATTTTTATTTGAACATTTTATTTGATAGTAAAGAAATATGCAAAGGTTAGGAAGTTGAAAAATTGTATCGAACTGTGCTTAGGCTTCAGTGAGACTATGCAATTGGTAGAAAGAGTGAGTAGTTAGACTGCATTGCAATCATAATCCCATTGACTAACCATAGCACGAGCCATGCGATACTTTTACATGAGATAAATCCCGTAGTGTAAAAGTACCCTTAGCGCACATAATTTTACTGGTATTCCTTGAAGTTTCAATCTTTGTCCTAGATTCAGCGGTGGTTGTAATTCATGTTTTGTTGTCTTTGAAGCCTGTTCAAAAATCAACACAATTGAAGAATTTTTGTAAGAAGTGCACATTGAAATCTTTTCCTAAGGCCACGGTTAGACTACGTGATTGGTAGCAAGAAAAGAAACAAAATCACGTCGAAATTATCTTTATCTTGGCGTTTCGACGTGATTTTGTTTCTTTTCTCAATCACGTAGACGTAGACTAACCGTGGCCTAAAAATGAATATGTACATTTATTTCAAAGAGCTATCCCATAATTTTCTAAGCATAAATAAACAGCTATTTTAAATCACAAATAATTATAAATGATATTTTCAAATATTGACAAATTTGTTTATTGATATTTACATGCGATTTTTATATTCTTGTAAATATTTGCTCTATTGCTCTAAAACATGCCTGTAGCTCTATATATTAATTTATCAAATACAAAGCGTTGGAATTAGATTCCAAAATAAAGTTTCTATTCTCATCGACATGATTGGCTAATTAGCCTTTATATAGAATCGTGCTTTCTTTGAATTTACTTCTACGCTGACAAGAACGAAATTAATTGGCGAATTTAAAGCTGTGACGCCATATACATCGCTTTATAAGGTCGTCATAAAAGCATTATTAATTTCGCTTCCCTATACAAAGAATCTCGGCCAATATAGAGCTTTCAAAATTTGAAATTAAATCGTGTGGCTCACTTCACTTCCTGCGCAGGACATGTCTGCAATGCCTCGGCAACTCATCCACCTGTCGATCAATAGAATCGAACAATTTCAAAAAAATCAGAGAACACCGAGAAGTCATTAAAAATGTAACGCTGACAACATTAAGAATTTTCTACTTTATATTTAGGATTTTGTCGACTAAAATATTTGCGAAAATTCCATACATACAAATGAACACCCATTCCATAATTGTTTCTATATTTTCTTTAATTTATAGGATTTTCCAGAAAGAGATCTTAAATGAATTTCTCGCCCCGAATTCAGAAACTGTCAAATTTGAAAGTTCTATTCGAAGTCGAGGAAAGATTGTAATCGAGGTCGAAATCAAGGTCAAGGTTAAATTTAGCACGGCTTTATCTTAGTTTTATTTGAAATAGCAAACTTAAGAACTCCTTAATTGAGGTTAGTTGTTACTCATTGATTATCTGTACCTTAATAAAGGCGATAATATTAATGAATTTCAAAAAATCGAAACAGTTAATGTTTTCAAGAACTTCAGGTACAATGATGTTCTTTACCACAAGTACTCATCACTAAGCAAAAATAATTTCATCCATAAATGCGTCAGTGGGCTTATACCTTCAAATGTTTTGGTATGACTTGATAAAAAGCTTGATTCCCCACTCTTTTTTCGTTCTTCGCATTACTTAGAAAAAAATTGTCAATGACAATATGCATTGGAAACCATATTTATGCTTAAATTGATATATTTTATAAGTAAGCATGCAAACTTATAAAGTGTATACAGTAAATTTCTAACTTTCAATTCCACTTGTCAATCGAACTTTGTCAAATTGGACATTGCCAAAAGTGCTTATTTAATTTAAACTACTAGACCTATGCACTATTTGTCTTCACCAGTTATTTCATAAAATGCATATTAATATTTAGTTATTTTAACAAAGGCAAAATTTTTCAAAATAGTTAACAATCAAATCAAATTATATTTATTAACTTAAAAATTAAAATATATAACAAAAAATTATAAATTTAATGAGGTATATTAGTTTGAACATTTCATCTAAAATAAATACTAAGCAACTGATTTTGGCAAAAACAGGTTGTTGTAATATGTAATGTTCAAAAATTGTCACAATTTTAACATTACAACAATTACTGATCATTGCATCTGATAATAACTGAACATTCAGTAACTTCCTCATTAATTGATAAAATTATTTGCATATTTTAGAAGCAATTAAAAATTAATTGCCCGAATCTAAAGAAAAAAGCATGAATCTGCAAGAAAAAACACATGGATTTAAGTAGAGGTACTTAATTGAAAGATGTCTTCAAAGCTCTTATATCATTAACAATTCCCAAGTCAAAGTTATTTATATAAAGCACAGATGGCAAAAGTTACTACTCATTGTAAAATTAATAACTATATTAAAGGCTTCCTCCACTTTTATTAAAGACAAGAGACAAAAATAATTTTATACAAATTTGAGCTTAGATTGACTTGAATTCAGAAAGCGCATAAACTAAATGGCATATACGAACATTTGGAATTTGTACACAATTTTTCGTTGCCTTCATCAATTTTTTTTCAAAATTACTATAATTAACAGTACTTCAATATTCAAAAGGCTCCCAACAATGAGGTAGTTATCTGAATGAATATATGCTGGTATCAGATTAAGTCCGAAAAAAATTTTTTGCAAAAAAACTAGAATAATCATAACTTTAAATTGCATATGTTCTTCTAAGAGGATTAACCGCTTCTTCGGCATTTTCCAACAAATTTCTCTAAGCCTATTGTTAATTATGGAGCTGTTAAGATATGGACACATAAATTAGTGAGCATGCTCGAACGTAATTCTGAAAATTTCTAATGAATCTTATTGTTGTGCCTTAAATACTTGAAAAGATTAAACATTTTTCAATAAAAATTCTGAATTTGAGCAATCTGTGATAGTTTCCTCAAAAATGTTTTAAACGCATACAACTCACGATATTGAAATCCTGAATGAGGTTCAGATTGTTTACCACCAGAAAGCAAAATTTAGTTTTTAATTGTTTTCTCATGAGCATTAGACCCCTCATAACCTGAACATTAGGTATGACAAAAATTTGATTTTTTTACAAAAGTAGGTCTTCCCATTGAAAAAATTATTATTTTCATTTACAGAAATAATACTTAAGTATTTATCATAAATCTTCATCATTAAATGATTGTGTCCAACATCCTATAATTATAGGATATACAATTATAATTGTATTGTTTCCTAAAGGCTTTGACTCAATTGCTTAAAAAGGTGGACAAACCAACTTGTTACTATAAGGTAATGCTAGGAGAAATAGGCTTAAAAAGCTTAAATTCTGTTCGCGAATAATGCCCTGGTAATTAGAAGCAACAACTTCCCCGAACTGTTTCTTCCATGTGAAAATAGAACTTCGAAACAAATTCACGGCTAAGTCTATGATGATTTTAGATTTTGGACATCTTTATTAGTTTGTAGTCTTAAAAAAATGGATATTTCTTAAATTTTAAATTTTGTGAGCACATATGTCTGTGTTCCAGAGATGGGATCGAATCCATGTCGGGTCCGAGGAAGATGTAATTTTTGATGACTATGGGGTCGAAACTTGATTGATTTTAATTTTATATCGAAATTCTATATGAGCTGTCAATTAAAGATAGATATAATTTTCCAGGTTATTTTCTGTCCATAGTTAAATTCATTACGTTTCCAAGAGTAAGATTTTCCTACAACTTCAGGTTGAGCCAGATTTTAAAATCTCTTCCCGATTTCAACTACTTAATGATAAATAGAACTATTGATGACCTTTTTCGATTTTTCAATTAAGCATAAACTTAAAAGAGGGAAGTTTGGACACTATAATTATAGTTAAAATTCTAAATAACACAAAATGATTACCAAAATAACTTTCACTGAAATTATTATGATTTGAATAAATGCATATTAAAATATACTCATTTTTGGTTAAATTTATTGTCCTAGATTTTGTAAATCGATATTTAGTCCTTTGCGAATCACTTTTGCAGAAATTTAGTTAAATAATTTGTAACCTTTTCAAAATTTAGGATGATTCTTAACAATTTATTGAATACTTCCCTATTAACAACAAATAATAACATTTATCTGTTAACATAAACACAATTTCGTTTTTATTATTTATCAACTGAAGTACCTAATGAATAACGCTGGATGCTTTTAGTCACATCTGCAAACGACTAACTCATTATTGTAACTATAAGCTTCACTTTATACTAGGACCGCAATATTGGCTTATACTTAGTATACTTTATGAAATAGGTTTCATCAGAACAATTTGCATAATGCATTGCTTATTGGATTGTTAGGCTGTTATGTAAGGGCCTATATTAGTTTCTCTACGACTTGGCAGTACATTGTAATACATTATATATATCAAAGTTAAGTAACAGACCCACACAATATTTTCATACAAAACTGATTATATTGACATTTGAGAAAACTTCTGTTAATTAAAATAGACATACATGAATGCTTTCATCTTTCACAGATTAATCCTAACTAATATCTTTGGAAAATAATAGGACCAAAATCACATGTGAAGATATTGCACGCCTAATGCTATGATGGTTAGACTATGTAAATACTGATTATAATTGCAAAGCAGTCTAAAAAAATTACATTGTCNCTGCAAACGACTAACTCATTATTGTAACTATAAGCTTCACTTTATACTAGGACCGCAATATTGGCTTATACTTAGTATACTTTATGAAATAGGTTTCATCAGAACAATTTGCATAATGCATTGCTTATTGGATTGTTAGGCTGTTATGTAAGGGCCTATATTAGTTTCTCTACGACTTGGCAGTACATTGTAATACATTATATATATCAAAGTTAAGTAACAGACCCACACAATATTTTCATACAAAACTGATTATATTGACATTTGAGAAAACTTCTGTTAATTAAAATAGACATACATGAATGCTTTCATCTTTCACAGATTAATCCTAACTAATATCTTTGGAAAATAATAGGACCAAAATCACATGTGAAGATATTGCACGCCTAATGCTATGATGGTTAGACTATGTAAATACTGATTATAATTGCAAAGCAGTCTAAAAAAAATTACATTGTCGTGCGATTTTATAAATAATCTTGCTACCAATCACAGAGTCTAACCGAATCCTAACGAATAAATGCATAAATTATGATGAAAATAAACTTAAGGATGCATAAAACAATAAATCCACTCAATAGTTATCTATACACAAGTGCAGTGCTTACACTAATCAAATTGATGATTTCAAAAATCAAATTGATGATTTCATGATGGACATCCAAAACAGATATGCTAAGATGATCAATTTTCTACCCAGAAATTATTTCTAAGAATATTTCAAGAAATATAAGCGAACAAAAATCCATAATCTTAATATCTGGAATAAATCAATTTATTATTTGACACAGAAATTACATGATTAATCGGCACATTTGTCTATAGTTATAATCAAGAATTCTATGTAGGCTTCATCAATTAAACAAATTTTAACCGATAATTTCATAATTTCTATTATGAATGCATAGCTAAAAATATAGATTCGATCTGAAAATTATTCAGTCTACAAATTTTGTTAGAGATATATCCAAGTGGGTTCATTTTTGGGATATGGCAGTAATAAAAAAATTGTAATATATTTATAATCTTACCATTAACAGTGTTGTTACTAGTGACCTTGGACCATATTTTTGTAATTTGTGAGAGCCTTCGTGAATTTCGAACTCGTTTTCCAACAACATTGACGGCGCCTCTCCGTCGGGGATTTGCCACTATAGGTGTAGAGTTGGTCTCATATTCATAGTCATATGGCATTTTCAACAATAACTCTTTTACAATATTTCAAAATAAATTGAAAATTCACTCCAGCCAATAGAATTTCAAAGCTATAGTAAGATAGAGAATTGCTTCTATAATGTGCTAACATCTGGTGTGTATCCTCAGCGCAATACACTCTCTATTTATAGGTTTTTAATACGGGTTATCATAAAAACTAATTTCATTCTAGGCTTTCATTATTGATCTAAGAGATCTTGAAATAGGCGCACTAATGACTAATTAAGAGAAATAGTTCCATGCAAATATATTTCAAAGTTTTACATTATCAAAATTATAATGCTACTCCTACCATTTGTGTGAGTTTAATTCAGAAACTTTGATGTTCCACATCAACAACATGAAATTTTAAATACAGTGAAATAAGGTATTATTATAATTAGTGTATTCTGCTCTAGTTCCCTTAAATTTTAACATGTACAGGTTTGTAAGTATCAAATGCCATTGCGAACCATCTTTGATTCATTTTTTAAAATAATTGTTAACTTTGTTTAAATCTACGGTGAATAATTGCAGTGGAAGCACTTGGAATCATTTTTTCTGATTAAACGATACTATTATAAAATAATCACTCCATAGTCATTACTGGTTAGTGCATTCAGTAAGGCTAGAAGGGAAAACATTTATGGGTGCTTTGTCCATGTCACTCAAAATTGAAAATGTATTGAAAAAAATTAAAGAAAATTAATTTTTTATTAATTATTTACTGAATTTTTATAGATTGTCAAGTTTTATTAATGAAAACTGATATTCAATTAAAGAAGATTAATAAAATGTCCATTTTTAATTCATCAACTGTTTTACTGAAAATTTACCGAAGAAAAATGATAAAAAAATTATTTTTTATCAATCTAATATTTTCAATTTGAACGTGGAAATTGCTTCAAAAATTTAATACTTATGCACTAAAAAGATAAAAATCAAGTTTTCATATAATTCAGAGTCAATGTGGTCGTTTTTTGGTACCCTGTATACAATAATATATATCACACAATATGCTGTAAGAATAATTTATTGATGTTTGTTTGGCTAAGTTCAATGTTATTTACTCAATATTATTAAATAGTAACGCAATTATATTATAATGGTTAGTTGATAATCTCAAATAAAATGTTTTCAAAATTTTGTTTTCGCATATGTCTCACCTTATTGCTAATATATATATATATATATATATATATATTTGAATAATGTTGTTGTAACACATATTTGACATATTTGTTGTTAAAATCTTGCAGTTGAACTGATATTAATAATTTTAAAATCTCAATGTAATGATTAAATTTTATATCATGTTTCTACTAAAATTTATAAAAGTTTTATTAATTTTTTATTAATATTTTACCAAACGTTTATAGAATATCTATTAAGTTTGCTTCACAAAAACTTCATAAAAATTAATAAAAATATTTTTTTAATAAAAATTCTATTCTTGATCAACATGGGATATTTCATTATTTTTCTGTCTGCTTTTAGCCTATGTGGTAGAGTTCTTGTGATAGACCATTGAACATAGCATTTCTTGAGAGCATCGGCCCCACATATGATATCCAGCCCGGTGCCCTCTAGATTTTAACTGTGACCTGAATGAATGAAAATTAACTGGGATTTATAATTTAATAGCCTATTTTAACCATTCCTATTTGCTTGTAAAAATTCAAATTGAAATGCATTATTGAAATACAGTTAGCTTTAAAAACATGTTTTTCAAATTTATCATTAAGTATTCATTCGCAGTTAGCAATAATGACAATTTTCTGGGATTAAATGAGAACCCAAATGCTCTCTCTAAATATCTTGCTCATATGTGTAATAGACTAAACCGATAAGAGTTTTGGAATTGTTATTGAAAAAACTAAAAAACCTTCTCAGTGCTTCAACTAAATTTTGAAGATATTTTAGGATAGAAAACTGTGTGGCTCTTTACGTCAAAATATGCAACTCAAATTATGGTTATGCTGAAAAAATGTTCAATGTTTTTGAACATTGTAATCTTATAGAAAATTAGAGTTTCCGAATTTACCTATAAATACTTCATTGATTACAACAATTATTATAAACATAGTAATTTCAATATGCGAAGACAGTAATAATCAAAATAAGATGATTTATTATGAACATTAAGGATTTGCGGTAACTAGGCAGCATCTAAAAAATCAGTTCATGAGTTTAATAGAAGAATAAATTTATTGCAGTTTAAACAATACTTTTTTGAAAAATAAAATTAATATCTAATGTGAATCACTCCTGTTAGTGTTTGGTTACCATCATATTCAAAATTCATGGCAATTTTTCAAATATGTTATGTTTTAGTCAGTATTTAATAGAGATAGAGCCGGATATGATTAGAATTAAGTTGATTTAAAAAGGACAGTCCTGTTTTTCAGCTCTGCTCTCTGTTCCTCTTCTTCCAAGAAGGATACAAATTTTTGCTGCTTTTTGGCATATACAAACATTAGGTTTTAATTCCTTTAGTTTCTGAAATAATTCTAAAATTGCATATTGTGAACTTATGTGTTTTATTCATACACTTTTTGGCAAGTAATCACTCAAGTTATTTATATATATATATATTGTAATTCCACTTTTCTTTGATCAATAATCATCTTTAATGTGTAAAAAATTTTGTTTGGAAAAAGGAAATTATCCTTCATTTTCAAAATGGCCATATTAATTAGAATGCACATGTTTCAATAATAAATCTATATGTACACTCATGCACATTAATAATGCCCATGAGTGTACATATAGATCTATTATGTAACATTATTAATATAATCCAATAGAGATTGCCAATCAATGGTTTATTTGAATTATAAAAGATTAAATGTATCAATATAGCAAATGAAAAGAATGTGTTTCAGACAGAAGCTGTTCCTTTGTTAACATGACAATAAGAAGAATGCAAACATGATATTTAATATTCGGCATATTTTTGTAAGCAATATATGTATATTGTAAAGCAATTTTTTGGTCATAAAATATTTTATATATTTAATTCCTCTTTCCATGTGATCAACACTACCATGATAGAATTTTTAATAAATCTGGAAGGACTGCTTAGGAGGCTAAAAAATAACTACAAGTAAAAATAGCACTCAAAATTTCTAAAATTAATCATAGTTATCAAGAAATGTTGTGATTAATAATTTTTGTTCAAGATGTCATTAATCACAAAATCGACAATGTCAAAAGAGTGTGCTAAAGATAGATCATTTATCTATTGAAACGGATTGCATTAGTTTTTTTTTCGGAAAAAATAATGGTTTAACTAGCACGATTTTTTGAGCAAAGAAGTTATATTAATTACACAAATACGAAACTTAGTGGCATAATTCTATTACTAAAAAGTAAATTACTAAATATTTGCAGAGTACTGAAGCATTTGTTCAATATCGGCATTTTATTATTTCAAAGTAGTAAACCTAAAAACACAGGTGGGCCCATTATTAAGATCTTATTAATAAATAAGGCTTGTATTGTATTGTTTCAATATAATTGCTATATTAATTGATTTTTTGTTATGATTAATTAATTTTAATATAAAAACGTCAATTAATTGAGTAAAAAGCAGCAATTATTGAAATTGCATGTTGATTTTTATTACAGAGTAATTCTGAACAATAAAAAATGTTTCAATTTCTCAGTTTTATTAATTTTTAGTTATGCTTGACTCATAGCTTCTCTGAAACCAAGCTGCCAGATAACTTTTTGTAGTAAACAATTAATTTCATCCATTAATCCTAATTCTCATCAGAAAATTGAAATGTTTTAGATTGTCCAATCCAAGCACTGAAATCGTATGGTATGGCAAATGTTTGATCAATTATTAAAAAACGAGTCGAGTTATCAAACCGAAGCCATTAATAATTTTGTCCAAAAAATCTCGTTTGAGAACTAAATGTTTGTGTAGGCACGAAGCCATCAATTTCTTGGAAAACCTATTATACAGGGAATTAGCCTTAGCAAATTTTTTGAGGAAATCTGAAAAAGTGCTTGATGTTGACAATGATAAAAGTCGAAAGAATTTTTCCCAAAATGCTGCCGAGGAGCTTCTTTTTAAAACTATGACTTTTACAAGAAACTCAAATTGCAGCAAGCCATCATTGTGCTTTCATTAAATAGGTTTTGAGCAATTTGGGAACTTAGCAAAGTTCTAGCCAACTTGTGTAGGATTCCCAATTTGACGGCCTCACATAGACTAACGTTGGCAGTCAATAATTCGTGAGACCCTGTGAATATCTTCTTACAAAGATGAATGCGCTTATAAGAATGTTGTAACCTTTAAAGATTTATGAGATTTTTTCAACTTAACAAACTCTTGGTTCCTGTACATTTAAAATCAGACGATGTATAATCCTCAAGCTGATTAGTGTCAATGAAAAAAATCTACTCAATTGCCTAAAATTTCCATTTCTACAACTTGATAGGTTGCCTAAAGTTCCTATTGGGGAATTAACATTTCTATTGATTCCTACTAAGGGACTTGGAGACTATATTTCTAATGTTTCTGCTTCTGCCATGCTCACGATATATAAAGATAGAGCTAAAAGATATGCATTGCTTCGTTTGAAACAAATACCCCCCCCCCC
>CABFPE010000407.1:409354-426966 GCA_900660155.1 Hofstenia miamia | reverse complement strand
GTATTTTTATTAGATTCAGTTCAAGTTTCTTTTGAAAATTTCTCTAATGATATTATTAGACAAACTAATTGCCACACTTGAATTTATTCAACACTGCATTCAGGTTTTCTGGTTGATAAACATATATACCTAAAATACGCAGGAAATTATTTTTATAGTAAGTGCGCATCCATTACCATACTTGCAATTAGCCGCATTTGAATCTTAGCCATATATTCAAAATCCCCGTGATCATGGCTTGTACATATTAAAGAACAAAATGGCGCCAGCCACCACAATGTAATTTAGGTAATGCAGGATGGTTTAAAAATTATATTGAGAAATTAGTACACACATTGTAAATTTTTTTGGAAATGGGAGGTGCACTTAGTCATTTCAAAATATTGCTTTCAATTTTGCGTTTAGATGTTTTAATTTCATTTTGAGGTACATAAAATTTCTTTCAATATAAGACAACTTCCAATAGATGTTTTCTGGCAGTGATTTTTTCAATTTCTTTTCTTGATTAAATATTTTATCAATCCGTATTTTGTAAGAATGGTAACTATTTCATCTACTGCTGTTGTTAAGTTTTTATAATTGAATGATGTTATTTAAGCTTGGTTGATCAAAGTCTCTATAGTATTGATTTGTAAGGTATGTACAGTCCAGTGTCAGTTGACTTCTTATGCCACTCATATTCGATTTTTCTTGATGTTCTAGTTAAAGTTGTATTTAGAAATGTCAACCTATTATTTTCGATTGTAAATTTTATTGTTGGTAATGCGTTGTTAATCTTGGAATGAAATAATTTTACATCGTTCTCAGAATTAAATATGCAAAATATATCATCCACATAGCGAGAATAAAATAATGGAAAAGGTTTCATACTTTCATTTTTAAATTGTCTTTCAATAATATTTAAGCAAAAATTTGCCATAGTTGGTCCAAGTGGTGACCCCATTGCAATTCAATTAATTTATTTGTAGATTTTGCCATTGAAGATGAAATGGGTATTCGTGCAGGCAAGTGTCAAAAGTGTTTTTAAACTTTTATGATCCATTGGTAAATTTTCTTCTGGTATTATATTTTTTATATGATCTATAGTTTCTTCAGTAGGAATGTTGGTGAAAAGCGTTTTTATGTCTAAACTACACATTATGCTCTCAAAAAGTTTTAAAACTGAATTTTCGTTGTGTAACTTTTACAGGAAATCTTTTGTTCTTTTAAGATTATATTTCATTATTGTGTGGCATAATCAGTGGTACAAAAAGATAACAAAGAAAGTAACTAAGAACTATCAGCAATTTAATTAATTATATTTTTGTACACAATCCAATTATTATCCTTTTGATTTGTATAAAAACTATTGTGCAGCTTGATATTACGTTTATCGGCAAAACGGTTTTGCAAATTGAAAAGGACCAAATCGCTTAAGCTAATTAGCTGCCGATTGTTTAACTGCTTATGCAATATTATTATAAATAGCTTACAATGGAATTATATGGTGATGAATTTGCTTCATTTGAATTCTTATTTTGTATTATCAGGTTTGATTATAAATGTCAACGCACGAGTAGTAACAGGTAGTCCCCAGTTTTCGACTAAAGCGAATCTTGGAGCCGACGCACATACAGCTATTCATAATGCGGTGCTGTCTGGTAGCCGGGAACTTCCTTCGTCTACGGATAGGGGTTTATTTATTCGTTATAGCTTTCCAATCAATTCATTCATTGTTATAATTCATGTCATTACATAGCTGAATAGCTACCCTTTTTAGATGCAAATTATTACGGTGTAATAATAAGCCTTATTATACATACGAGGTGCCTACGAGCCCCGAATTATATTACATGTTGTTGATTGTACCTGTCGTGTTAGACAGCCTTATAGGTGACCTTCAATTACGACTGCTAATTCTCCTCTCTGCCGACTGTATTGATTGTTCGCATGGATTCAGGGCTTAGTATATCTATTTATATGTAGGGTTAATAAAAAGCTCATGCAGAACGACTGCGAACTTTCATCTATTGCAGCTATTGGTAATTACAAGAACAATCAATACACAATCACTGAGACACTCAGGGGCGTACTCAGGATTTTCTGACGGGAGGGGGGACATCATCGTTATACCCAATGCGGGATGAAGCCCCCGAAAATTTTTGAAAATATTGAGAAAATAGATACTAAGAAATGCATTTCATGATCTTAGATTTTAAATTTTTCAATTTTTTTACCAAAATTTTTTTGATTCATCCAGTCAAAATCAAATTTGGACACCTGATGGGGGTGGGAGACAGTCCACCATGTCACCTCCCCCCTGCGTACGCCACTGGAGTCACTTCCCGCACCATGAGCTTTGCCTGTGAATCACAATCGTTTCCACGGTAACTGGTGATACCTTACCAGTCAATGTTCCTATTGAGCTGCAGTGCTTTGCTTCGGGTTCTGACCCTGATAACAAATTGTTAGTAATACCTTACCTTGCTACGAATGGAAAGCTGGATTAAAAGGAATTTTACTTTTGGTTAACAGATTGAACAATGGAAATTATCATAGCTTTACCGAAATATGTCTATAAATCTCCTTGTACAGATTCAACAATTGTTACACAAAGTTCTTAGTGTACTATTCAATTTTTCTTCTTCAATTATGAATGTCTGTTAAATTTTCAGAATTCACCTTTTGAAATTTATAATTGTCCAGTAAGATGTCATTCATTTTATTAATGTAATCTTCTTTATTATATACTAATATGCCATTGCCTTTATCAAAGCGACAAATATAAATGCTTTCATTTTCAAATAATTTTCTTAATGCATTTACTAAATCTACGATTTTCTTAGGTATTTTAATCGGATTTCTCATGTATTTAGCAAATATTGATTTAATTTCGGTTCTAAATTCATTTCTGCTGAACTTACAATGTCTTGAAATGTTTCTAAACATGACCTCCGTTGAAATTTTATAACTTGTAACGGTAGGCTTTTTAAACCAAGACATATTCATTCCATATGACAATGTTTCTTCTTCCAATATAGTAAGATTTTGATTTGAAAGATTCATAACAGTATTTTTGAAATAAAATGTTTCATTTCTGTACTTTAGATTTATTAGTTTTTTTTCATGGTTTGCCTTTGTTTTTGAAATTTCTCTTTCTATGCTATACTTTGCACATTCAATTATTGTAGTTGTAGCATCTATTGACTGTATTTCTTCATTTTAGTTTTTGATCGTTGTCTTCATTTCTTTGATCAACCAAGCCTATATAACATCATCCAATTATAACTTAACAAAAGCAATAGATGAAATAGTTACCATTATTACAAAAAACGGATATCCGTATAAATTTTTCAAGTAAGAAATTGATAAAATATTTAAACAAAAAAAGAAATTGAAAAATTAACTGCCAAAAACATCTATTGGAAGTTGCCTTACATTGAAAGAAATTTTATGAAAATGAAATTAAAACATCTAAACGCAAAATTAAAAGCATTTAATATAAAAATTATACCAACGCTAACGTCTTTTAAAACATCAAACATTTTAAAAAATAAAGACGTACTTCCATTATCTTTGGAATCATCAGTTGTATACAAATATCAATGTGATTAGTGTGATGACTCATACATAGGTGAGACCAAAAGAAATATGGAAGTCAGAATCAAAGAACATATGAGAGGCCACCTAAGATAAAAAATATTCATCAACATCAAAAGAAAAAAGAAAACTTTAAAATTATAATGAAAACAAAATTTACGAAAATAGGAAGAGCAATTACCATCAATGCAACAACAGATAAAAGTAAACTATTAAATAGACAGAAATAACCTAACATCTCCAAATCATTCTAATATAATGCAGCTTAACATTAAACTTAGCTTTTTAAAATATTACCAGTATTTTACTAACGAAGATAGACTGTCTATTGAAACCGGTCTAATATATGTAATTAAATTTTGTTTTAATTTCAAATATATATATATATATATATATATATATATATTTCTTTTGGGTGCTGTGTCCAAGTTTTACAATAAATTCCAGAGATTCTCTATGGAGTTGCAGTACACAATTCTGCAAACCCATTCATTGCTCTGAATGCGTAGTTCTCTTTTCCTTATTTGATCCTAAGGCGATATATGGCAAGGAGTGCCTTCATTTTGGAGCATTCAAACACTTGGAGAAAATTGAAATATAAAGAGTTGGCACAACTTCTTCACTTAGAATTTTACGTACCACGATGAATTCATCTTCTCATTTCGTTCAAGAAACTGGAGTCTCCCAAATTCTTTGTAGGAAATAGATACCAAATAATAACCTTGAATCTATATTTCAAAGAGGGTTCACATGTATTGTGGCAAGAATCCTTGGTGTTCAGCACAGAAAACTTTCACTTTGTCATCATTGTTGAATAACTGAATGCTACTTCCCTTATCGCATAAAACTTGTTTACAGAAAGATTTAGTTTTAAGGTCATACGCTTCACCCAAGTCAACCTTCTCAATCTTTGAAAAGCGGTTTCATTATTGCAAGTCTATGGATTCCGGAGTTGAGTAAATATCTTCGGATACAAATTTTGCTAGCATTTGATAATCTTGTCCTTAAAATGGAATGAAATTTGTCCGAGTTTCGAAAAGGACTTTCCCGCTTAGTGCGTGATTTAAGATCTTATTTGTCGTTCAGTTAAAAGGTCCTTCTGCCCTCAGTTCTTTGAACTCTCGCCACTTCGGCTTAGAATTTTAGTGTGTTTTGCCCACAACCTTTGGAGACGCCCAAATAATCAGATATTTCTCAGTAGGTGAAACTCTGTGGTCACATTTTGAAGATAAGATTCTTAATAACTGATTCAACGTCTTAATTTTTACCAATTTTGGTAAATGATAATTAGTTAGCACGTATTAATTACATGAGAGTGAATCCTTTCGCCTCTTCTTCTAAATGTCAGTAGGAAAAACGCTATGACGGAAACGTGAAAAAATTGGTAAAGAACATATTGTAATGAATTTTTCGTCTCACACTGTACAGTTTTCAAGAGCAATATGCTTAGATCACACCCCTAAGGATATTGAAAAAAGCTTTCGTTTTAATGGAAACTAGAAATTTGAAATAAACTTGCACATTTCATTTTGTCGTTGTTTCTAATTTATTATATTTATGCATTTTCAAGGTCTTAAGCATATCAATTGCATGCTTTCAATGCCTTTTTGAATCAATGTAATTTTGGCTACGAATTTATATGTAACTGAGATTCAAAGTAAAGCTATTCGAAAACGGATGTAGGTTATTTTAGAGCTATACCTTAACTTTGTTTTTGCGAGTAATGCATAAAATGCTTTTAGCCAAATTAATGAAATCAAAGTTAATTGAATTTATATAATTTTGCAGGATTTTGTCTCTGTAATTCGATTAAATGCGCAGAGAATGGCTGAACTTTCATTTAAAAATTTTCCAAAGTGTATAAAAATAATTCTATTTTAAAGTTAAATGATGCTTTACACCGATATCAGAGGTTCTATCTAAAACAGGTCCTAATTAAAGAACTTTGTAAAAATGGTTTCAAAACTGTTATTTTTTAACGTCACATTCAAATATAACAGACCAAAAGTAACCTTAAATGTCAACTTAGAGCTAGTTGTCCAGGAATTCAAATGGATATTAACCAATACACTCATTGCGAGAATGCAAGAAAAAATACAAACCTTATGTTTTCTGCACACTAATAGCTAAGACAAAATATACTTCTCAATTAATGATAATTAGATTTTCCTTTTGCAAATCTCTAATATATTTTCAAAATCAATTACAGATATATTACTTATTTGTATAGAGCTGTGTGATGTAAGTACATTGCTCGGAGTTATACTTGAAAATCTTAATTCAAATAAATGTACATGTATATTAGAGGTAGCTCATTTTTGTAATCTTCTATTGACATAGCATCATGACACGACATTTTTCTACTATAAAAAGAAAATACAGCCTTTTCGATATAATTAAAAAAACGCCCCACCGAAATTTAGTAATAGGCTGTATTTACCAATTCTCACAATCTAAATTCAAATATTGTAGAGTTCCAAGTTTAGGTGTGATAGCAGTTAATTCTTGCACAAATTGTATTCTACGTTAATCACATATGAGGCCTTTATGAGTGTTAATTTTGGCATCCTTATTCATCCAGTGATTTTTAAAGATTATTGAAGTGTATACATTATACATCAAAATTTTTTCTTTAATGCCAGTGCTTCTCAATAAGTTTTGCACATTGTTTTTTAAAATTCCTTAAGAATTCTCAACCTTCAGTGATCATAATCCTAAATATTGGACAGGCAAACACCTGTTTCATAAACCACAAAAGAAAACTCAATGAAAATGTTGTCGCACCAAGAGCAGCTCTGTTACGTGAAGATCGAGATCACAAGAAATTTGACTATTTGGGCTGGGAAGTTTTGTCGCAACCAGCTTACAGTCCGCCTTATTTCAAACTCTTTCTGAAATTGAAATAACCCATGAGAGGCAAACGATACGCCTCGAACGATCTGTGGCTGTGAAGATTCAGATTTGCTTGTTGAACAATGAATTATTGGGCAATACTAAAAACTGCCTCAAATGTTTGAAAGTGTGATCCGCAATGAAGGAGATTATATTGAAGTAGTGTAAACATTCACATGGTATTGTTTTCTGAGCATCGAATTAAATAAAAAAATTTTTATAATAAATTATTTTTAACGAATTTCATAAACAAATATTTTCTTGTATTTTATTAGGATTTTGGTAATTGAGGAAAATAACTGAAAATTTTCCATTTAAATTATCGATTTCCATTTGAAGTCTATTAGCATGGTAAATTCATACAAGAAATGCATTACTATTCATTTCAATTAATTTTCCTTTTTAGTTTTACATTTCCCTCAAAAAAATTAAAGTTTCATCACATATATTTTCTACAATAACACAAGATTCATTTTTGTAAAAAATTGTAATGTTATTAACAAACTTTTTTAACAGAATATACGTATTATAAATTCTTAATTATTTTAACCCATTGATTTGCGAATTTTTTATATTTATTATTTTGGATATAGTTCAATTTTGATCAATTCAATTATAAGCTAAAATATTGTGGAAATATTCTTAAAAAACAATGAAAAATATACTTTCAAATTTATGTCCAAAAATTAGAATGCTGCCTATGAAGCAGTTGCTAACATACATTTTGAAAAAAAATTATAATTACAACAGGAAATATTGTAAATAAGGAATTAATTTACATCACTTAACATGAGAGGGCCTCGAATGGTCAACATGTATTGGAACTGCACTTTCAGCATCTATATGTAGTTAGTTTTCGCCAAATTGCTTACCTTGTTGTGGCTTTGCTATTTGTTCTATGTAATGATGCAAACCATTAAATCGTGGATATTGGTGGCACTAGGTTTTAATGTTTGGTTTGAAATGTTGCAAATTTGAGATTTAGAATTTCATCATAAAAAATTGTACAAATTCATATTTTCTGGGATGTCTTCTTTTATCCAGTGCTTCTTACATTCTTCGAGCTTTTTTCTTTTCGATTTTAGCTTAAGACTATCATTTATAATATCTAAATTTTTATAAAATATTAATATAAATTTAATTCGCTGTTGCTAATATTAGACCATTGCCCCTTCAATGTAATTACAGTACACACAGTTTCTGCTTGTAGGAGTCTCCCTGAAATGTTGCCAATAGTTTATTAATCATCCTCATAACCTGAATCACCACGGTTGAACTTGATCTGGATCTAAATATTGATCAATCTGATCCAGGAATATCCACTGAATATAGATCAGAAAATATATAGTTAATGGATATCCATAGATCATTGTCGATCAAAAATACAGGTTAACAGCAAAATATATTCACACTTTATGGCAAATTTTTGAGTAAAATCTTTTAAAATAAATAGTGAAAATACAACATTTTTTTGTACAATATACGTGTGCTAATCACATTACACAATAAGTGCCAATTATATGTTTGGTATCCGTACAATAATCAGAATATTATTGTTGCATAAAATGTAACAAGCACTGAAAGGTATGTGAAATTTTCTATCTTCCCTCAGTGTGCTTAAAATAACTCCAGAAATGCTTGAGTGTCTTAAATCTTTCTTTGGGGGAATTTTAATTGTTTATATGGATCCTTTATAGATCGATCTATGAAAATTTTTGTTGATTGGATTTGATCTGGTTTGGAAATTACTTGATCGACGGCAACAAAAAGTTTTCCTCTTCGAATATTGAAAGCATTTGGGCAACCATTAGTTGCCTAGAATCATGTAGTCATTATCAATCAGTGTTTCAAATTTGGACAATAAATTTAAACAATACTAGTGTTTGACTAAAAAAACTAATCAAATTAAGTTTTAAAAATTCATTTGAAAAAAGTGTCCCTCACATATTATTAAAAAATTTTAATCATTAAGGCTATACAACCCTTTGATATGAAGCAGTAGAGGACATCCTCTGCAAAAGTTGAATAGTTCAGAATTCTTAAAGATACCTTATATAAAAACGTTCAAAATATGTTTCGACTTACAAAGACATTGGCAGTTTCTTTACAAATTTATTACTTTACTTGATTTCATATTTTATTTAATTCATTATTGGTAACAATAGTAATGCATGTAATCCTCTTTAGCATTTGTATTAAATATTGAAAATATATATTCCAGCAAAATTATTAACACCTAAAAATACTAAAATGGAATTTATTGAATCTGAAAATACAAATTAAAAATAGTGTCAAAAATTGGAAATCCTCCCTATTAATGGGGATATTTACATGTGCAATTGAGCAGTCATTGACAAGAAAACATTGTTTATCTCGAAATTTCCTACACCTAATCAATAGTAACCATCGTAATTTTAATTGAAGGGCAGCAAAAGCTAAACTTCATTGTCAGAGTTAAAATAAGCTGTTAATCAATACAATAGGTGATCATAACGCATAAAGAATAACCTATCAGCATAGAGAAATTTCCTGCAAATTGTATTAAAACTGTTATTTTTGTGAATATCAGTCTGCTTAATACCTACAAAATCATTTACAAATAGCTTTTATAAAAGGTTTTCGAATTGAACTTTTGTCTATAAACCTTTATTAGTTCGTCCGTCAACATGTTGCTGACACTATGCAGTTATTCTATAAGAGTATGAATATTATTATTTAATCCATACGGATATAAGAAAAATTTGTAGGACTTCTGTTTCTCATGCCTAGAATCATTTGAAAAGTGGTGTTGACATGCTTAGCCTTAAACTGCCTAGCGTCCATTATAAAGGACAAATCGTTTTTCGACATTTACAAAGAATTTTCTGCAAGCCCATTAGCAAACTTGAAAATCTTGAGGCATGGGCAGGTCTACTATTAGGGAACATGCTTTAATGCAAGGTTGAAAATTTCTGTAAAACATATTGCTGTGGCTGAAGTTGATGAAATGGTTAACAATTTTTTTTTGAAAATTTTGAATAATTGAAGAAAATTTAGATTCTCTCCATACCTAATGTTCATGCATTTATAAGGTTCTTAGCCCATTGAAGCAACGGAAAACTTTCTATTCTCATCGGTGTGGAATTTAATATTGCACACATTATTATGAAGATGCACTGACATAAACTGAACAAAAACAAGTTTTTGAGGAATCTTTTTTTGCTTGATGAGAACCAATTTAATGGTAGTCCTTAATAATCAATATTCAAAGAAGTGTTTGAAATGCTGCAATTGTCATCAAATTTATAGACAAAGAATTCCAATATCCACCTATTGCATAGAAGCATTCGATGTCGTATAATGTCTGGTCCAATTTTTGTTAGTGTTCTCGGTATGAATTCTAGCTTCACCATATTGTTTGGAAATAAAATAATGCAAAGACTGTTCTATATAGTTTTACGCTCTTATTTTGAAGTTGTTTTTTTGTTAAATATTTTTATTATATAAGAGAGCATATTCTTCATAAATAAATGTTTTTCAAATGTTCTGTTGACTAAATGAGCAATAACATTATGTCAACAAAATTTTGACAGAGGTCAGACAACATGCATTCTTTCAGTTGTCCTGATAAGAGCTAAGAATTTCAGGTGCATCAGGTTGCACCATTCAGAAAATATCTGTCAAAGTTGATGCAGAAGATTTTCTTTTATAAGTATGTTTATCAGAAAAATGTTATAAAGGGAAGTCTTATGCATTATTGTTGGCCAAATATTGTTTAAGACAGCAAATAGGTAAAATCAAAACAAACAATGTTGTAGAAGGTAGATCTAATGTAAAAGGAATCTGTAGAAACTGCAAAAAGAGTCTAAGGAAAGATTGGTTGCAGAAGTTAAGAAATCCAAAAGTGTTCATATCAGGCTAGTAGTTGCATTGCAAAAGTAAGTAACCACCTAAGTAAAATAACAATACTGGTAAAAAGATGGACAAATCAGCAGATAGAGATAAACAAATGAGGGATATTCCAGGTATGTACTTATGTACCACTACTGCTTGTAGTTATTTACTTATTTTAATTCCAATAACTGATCAACAATGAATAAGAATAGTGGGATATTGCGAGATTTTAACATATAGATTAGCAAGGTGATTGAAGTAAGGAGACCACACATAGTACTTTGATATAAGCAGGAAGGAGTGTTAACAGCAGTGCCAAAGCACAGAAGTGTAGAAAGCAAGAAGGAGGATACTATAGAATTTACAAGGAGTTGTAAGAAGAAACAGAGAGATTGTGGAAGTTTAAGAAAGTCACAATAGTCCTGGTAGCAGCGTTGGTGCAAGAGAAGCAGAAAGTAAACAGATCTTTCCAATCAAAGACAGCCTTCTCTGAAGCAAAAGATCAGTGCAATGGTGCTGGAGGCAAGATTTTACGCTATTGGCGAGTAGCACATCGGAATGGATTTGGCAAAGCACACTATTCCCTCCCTTACAAGGCATTGTGGTACCCACACTGACCTCTGCTTGCAAGATGTAAGCAGAAGCTGTTAGGGAACTGGAGATGCTCGACGCTTCCATAAACACCTGTAAAAGGGTTTTTTGTGGCATTTCACTTTGGGATAGATTAATAAGGACTTATGCATTTCCAACAAGTGCGCACAATAGTAGCATGTAAGTGCTTAATTTTAGTAAGCCAGGTAATGTCGCACATTGAAAGCGCAAATAGTGACCAGCCCCTTGAGTTAGCAATGACCAAGGCATAAATAGTTCCTGAAGGGAATTGTCACATCATAAGCGCACAGAGAAGTGAGTGTTGGGCAAAGTAGTTGATACTTGAGGTACAGTGTTAATGGAAGTTACTCTAGGGGAGCTACAAATATTTTCAACATTGACTAGATCATACTTTAGGGATAAAAAAGGTAGTGAAACAATTCACAAACTTGCATGTCTGATCAAGGGTGACAGGGAATTGATCCAAAAGAGATTTTCTGGGGCGGTCTTTGCAACAGTGCTAAGGCTTACACATGCCAGCATGAGACACTCACAGCGCATGGAGTGTGAACATATGTTTTCAGAGCAAAAAGCTCTCAATTGCAGATTTCTAATAAGGAAGTGGACTCTAATAGCTGGAAGCGTATTGATGAGGGCTGTTAAAAATAGCATAAGAGTAAAGGTAGCTATTTACAGCACATTAAGACCTGTCACCACAACCTTTCAGAGCATGTTGAGACAGACAACTTAGGAAGCTTAAGGGCTTCTGCTGTTAATCAGGGTTGTTGATGGGTCTGTATCTTAACCTTTTGATTTTGTGGCGTTTTTCTTACAAGGGCTTCTGGACCAGATATGGTTGGTACCATACCAGCTTTAGCATTTCATGAGGAGCAAGTGATGGGAGCCCCACATTAGAGCTTGAGTAGACAATAACGATTAGAAGCAGGCAAGAATTGGCATGAGCACAAGCTAGTGCTACTCAAACTTTTTTATGTTGTGTACTGGCTGAGCAACTTCCCCAATTGGCGTACTGGTCAATTTGCAAAAAAAGACAAGAGCAAAGTCATTATTACTTTTTTAACAAATACACAAAAAAGCCCACCAAACAGTCTGGGAATGCAGATTGACCATTATCATTCTCTAAAAATTATTCTATAAACTTTCTGATCAACATTAACAAATTATTCAATTTAAAATTTTTCCTAATTGACCACATACCAGCAGCTAAGTGCTTGCATACAGACATTTGAGTAGCATTGGCAAAAGCCACAGTGCGATGTAGAAATTGAAAAGTTTAAAATACTGTGGAGCCTCTACATACAGAAAGGATAGAATCATGGAAGCCAGACATAGATGTGGTAGGCAAAAAGGAAAGAATGAGAACAATGAAAAACAATCCAGTACCAAAGGACAGTAATTAATGAAGCAAGGAGAAAATTTAGGCAGCCAAATACAGGCAGTTGGCAAAGTAAATAGAGAGGTTTTGGAAGTTAAAGAAAGTTGAACTAGTTCTGATAGTAGTTGGCGCACTAGGAGCAGTAAGCACAGAGATGTTTGGAGGAGCTAGGATTACTGAATTGGGGCAGGTAGTATCATAGAAGATAGCACTGTTAGAAGCAGGTAAAGTACTAAGCAAAATCTCAGAATCCCTGGGACCTGGTGAGTTTCTCAAGTTTAGAGTCACACCTGTATGAATTGTGAAAAGGAATGAGATAATAATATTAATTAAAATAATAATAGTTATAATAATAATAACAATAACAAAAATGATAGTGATAAGATAAAATAGCATTGAGAATTGACAGAAGAAATAGAGATATTGTAGAAGTTTGTGAAAGTTGAATTAATCCAAGTAGAAGGTGATGAATTTGAAAAACCTCAAATCCAAGTAGTATTTAAAGTAGTAATAACAATAAGCAAGAAGCAAATGAAGTATTTGTAAATTATTTAATCAAGCAAGTGTTTTTGTAAAGAAGACTCAGGAAACCTTATAGGTCACCTAGAAATTAATAAGCTTCCTAAACTTTGAGTCCTGCCAGCGTCAAGTAATGAGAAGGAAAGGAAGATTATATCAAGAATCAAAATTACAAAGTAAGAAAGGACAACCACTTTCTGCATATGAACAAAAATAGCATTGAAAGTGAATGAATGAATGTCCGAATTTTCCACAACTATTCATAAGAAATTACTACCATAAAATCTTGTAATTATATTCATATAGGAATAGCTAAAATTGAATGTTTGCCAACCGCTATTTCCCTTTTATAATTTTAATATTTTGTTTTCAGGTTCAATTCATATAATGTGAAAGACTATAAACAAATCTGTAAAGCTAGTAAAACTAAATTTTATCATTTTTCTACGAATTATAACATAAGCTACATGAATCTTGGAAAAAAATTGAAAGTTGAACAAAAATCTCTTGATTTTAGCAGTTACTGAGGGTAAATTTTGTGTATATTTGCAGTATGTATTCTTAAAAAAATAGTAATTTTTACTTTTAGGATAACAGTAGGTTATTTTAATTTCTTATCAAGGTGAACTGCAGATGAAAATTATGAAGAATATTTCATTAAAAAGAATTATTTTTTCAAATACATTCATATTGAAATACCTGTTGAAATCTAAATAAATTTAATTTCTTATCAAGGTGATACTCGCAGATGAAAATATGAAGAATATTTCATTAAAAAGAATAAAAATGGTTCCAAGAATTATTTTTTCAAATACATTCATATTGAAATACCTGTTGAAATCTAAATAAATTAACACATCTCATTAACATACTCCCAGACCTCTACATATCTTAAAAGTCATTCCATGACACACAATTCTAAGTAAATGTAACAAAGTATTGGGCGATATTAAAATTCATATCTTTATCATAAATATAATTTTAGCGATATTGTTGGCCAAAAAACTTAGTCTGCAATTTTTGAAATTTGTCTCGATTTTCATTACAAAATCAATGTTCATTCATGTGCATTTCAGTTGCTTTAGTGAATGCCACTGGGCTACAGGTCTTCTTAATGATTTCTGCATCTCGGTCCAATGCAAAAGCTGACTGCCTGATGAAGATGCACCTAATGACAATGAACCAATTAGAGATGATCTTCTGTCCTCAGAATCTGCATCATCATTTAGTACTGAAACAACAAGCCGTACATTGTCAAATTCCTCGTTTGGTAGATCAAAAGCTAATGATTCGTTATATATTGGGTTTGGATCTTTAATTTTTATAGTTGTCTTTCGCTTCTTGACTTTTTTGCCATGATGATACATTACTACTCTTACATATGCACCTAAAACAACAACTTGTTAGGAAATGATATAGGAAATTGCAAGCGTGATTGTATTCCAGACTAATAAATAAAAATGCAAACTTAAAATCATAATTGTCAATGCAAAATGAATAATTTGAAAAAAACGACCTGCCATTGGACAACATATAAACATAAAATAACCAAAATATTGTGCTTTCTTATTGAATATTCCAAAATAAACATTCTTAAGTGCTACTCTGATTTTGCTGCCATACTTCTATATTTCAAAGAACTCATTTTTAAATTCAATCTAAATGCATAAAAATGCAAAACGATACGTCATGAAGATTGGAAATTAGAGTCTTTTTTCATATATTTTAGGCACCTAATTTGACAAATTAATAACCTTTAGAGATTATAAAATTTCCTACTTTTAATTAATCAAAACCTAGCTTCACAAAATTAGCGAATCCAAGATAATACAAAAACGCAAGTGAAAATAACTCCAAATAGCAATAAATTTTGAAATTCGCGTTTCGGAAAAATTTGTAGCATTGCAGTGACGTAGACAAGATTTCCCACAAAATGAACAGGTATGGTTTATTTTTCATACCTGAATCATTAGATATATGATCGATCTGAGCCCAAAAACGTTATTATTTAAATTTTTTTTATATATTGCAAATAGGAATACATTTTGAAATTCGCGTTTCGGAAAAATTTGTAGCATTGCAGTGACGTAGACAAGATTTCCCACAAAATGAACAGGTATGGTTTATTTTTCATACCTGAATCATTAGATATATGATCGATCTGAGCCCAAAAACGTTATNTTTTTTTATATATTGCAAATAGGAATACATTTTGAAATTCCCGTTTCGGAAAAATTTGTAGCATTGCAGTGACGTAGACAAGATTTCCCACAAAATGAACAGGTATGGTTTATTTTTCATACCTGAATCATTAGATATATGATCGATCTGAGCCCAAAAACGTTATTATTTAAATTTTTTTTTATATATTGCAAATAGGAATACATTTTGAAATTCCCGTTTCGGAAAAATTTGTAGCATTGCAGTGACGTAGACAAGATTTCCCACAAAATGAACAGGTATGGTTTATTTTTCATACCTGAATCATTAGATATATGATCGATCTGAAGCCAAAAACGTTATTATTTAAATTTTTTTAAGTTTGCGGGTTGTAAGTCAACGAAAATGAATAATATTACTAAAATATAATTAATGAGAATTCTAAATGCGTAGGTGGCTAAGGTGGCATACATGTGTCCCAATTACTGATACTCTATGTATAATCCCTTGCAGCATTAGGTGATAAATTTATAATACTGTTTTTTATTACAAAGACTCCCTATAATATAAATCAATATACGACAATGAAGTTATCATCATTGTATTTATATTGAATTTCCTTATGTGTAAGAGTATTTTAATAAAATAACTATACATAAGATTCAATATTAACCTGGGTAAATTCAGCCCCATATCATTTTCAAAATCAATTAATTAAATTATTGAGATGATTAGAACATAAATGGTTTCTTGGAGTGAGGTGCTCAGGTATAAAATTTATAATTTGTAAAAAATTTTTCTGTAAAGTACTATTAAACAACTAATAAATATATACACAATTCGGTCGTTAGATGGTGTACGCATGTCATTATTATATGAATTGCTTACTTATTGTTGGTGATGCTTCGGTTGCACGGAGATTTCGAGCTTTAATTATTGTAACATAGAGTCTTTCAGCAGTTGGAAGGTAATTGAGTGAAATTAGGATATCCCCACCAGATTCCTAGAATTAGTAATATCAGATTTCTACAAACTCACATAAAATTTTGAATCATTAAAAGTAATTGGGGACAAAAATCATATTACTGAGCTTTCAAAGAAGTTGAAAAGTTCAGGCTTTCTATTTGATCTGGTGATGTGAACAACTTTGGAAATGTTGAAAGCCAATTTCAAAATTCTTCCGCTCATACATGGTGAATAATCCTAGAATTCGAAAAAATGCCCATAAATTTTACATGTTATATTTGGAGTGCATTCATACAAATTTTGTGAATATTATAAACATTTCAAACTAAATGTTAAGTATTTTTCCCTGTATTTTACATAAAAAGGTAAATTTTGGAAGAACCTTTTTATGGAAACTATCGACCGAGGTATGTAGGAAAACTAATTCTCTGATAAAAAAATTTACAAGAAAATAGAATTTACTGTGAAAAATTCAAATTATAGTTTTAGGAATTGCTTTTTCCTGTCAAAATAGTATATTGCTTAGTTATAGATAAAATTAAAACGTGAAAATGTAAAGTTTGGGAAACACTTTTACATAGATTTAACATGGTACGTATTTGCAATGAAAAAAAAATTAAGTTTCCATATGTCATATCTAAGAATCTGTAAAATTTCAAGGATGGAAAATTAGAAGAATTTATAGAATCCTACAAATTTAGATCTAACAATAATCATGGCAAAAGGAATTTGCCAACCTGAAAATTCAGGCATAAATTTTACAACCTTTTACAGTTCATGATGGTTTCTTACAATTGAGTCATTTTACAAAAAATGACTGTACATTTTGCAATAATGAAAATTAAATATTCCAAATTACTCTTGGAAATGCAACAGACCTAAAAAATGACAAACATTGTATGTAAGTAAGAAAGTATCTGGTTGCAATCAATTCAAACGGCTCTTATTGCAAACTATTGGTTTATGATGGTACTTTGTGTTTTTCTCAGTTGAATATAATAAATTAACTACGAATTTTTTAAGAAAAAATTTATATTTTAATAATTTTATAACATTTATTTGAGGATATTTGTCCAAGGACAATAATGTATATCAAAGTTACTGCTGAATTTGACAGAAAATTTAATATTCAAATAATCAATGAAGCATGCTGTTAATGAACGGTCTTGAGATTTCCATTGTTGCTTCTTAACTCTTGAGTTGCTACAATCCTTAATTTGAAATTACAAAAGCATGGATTTTTGATATGGTACTTTGTTGAACTTATCTACATTTCTTTAATTCTTATCTAAATAGATTTTCACAAAAACTTTATAATCACAGACACCGTGCCTGACCAGAAAGCTATCTCCTTACTTTATTCATTTACTTCAGAAGATTGTTTGTTGTTGGTAAAACAGGAAGCATGATTAAATGGTAATTCAAAGAGATTCAATGCGGCTTTTGGACGCCATGTTAAAACAAAAGAAATCAGTAATGTACTGAACCAATTTTATATATATCCGCTCACGTTCTTTTATGTATATATTATACAGTTCTAATTTAAAGAAGCAATATGATACTTGTTAAGCCATCAGGACATCTTATTTACTTAATATGCAGCACAAATATATATATATATATATATATATATATA
>CABFPE010000407.1:388421-399820 GCA_900660155.1 Hofstenia miamia | reverse complement strand
TATATATATATATATATATATATATATATTGCAACCCATTGGCATGATGGGAAGGCTGAACAGTGCTTAACACAAACAAACCTGAAAAAATTTCAATCCCTTGCATTTTTATTAATTTTAACAGTTAAATGACATGGCTAATGTGACAATGAGATGGGATAGCATTGAACAAAATAAATATTAAAGTTATTTGTTTGAAGGAATAGACTTGAAAGAGTGAGCATTTGTGCTAAGAACTATTCTTGTGCTTGATGTACATGCAAATATTAGTTTTTTTTTTAATCAGAATTCAGATTTTTACATGAAAAATTCAAATGTTTATCATACCTGATGTTCAGATAATGAGGCTGTCTAATGCCCGTGGGGTGTCTGGACTGATTCGCAAACAGTTATAGACAAAAAAGAAAGAGGAGGCAATTTTCTATCTTGTGGGGATTTCAAATTTGAAATATCTTTATTAGTTCGTGTGTTATAAATGTTTAAAGAATCTTTGAGGACATCATCAAAATTTTTGAAAAATACTTAGTAGAATTAGGGCTAATATTTGAAAAAATTATTAAAATATTCAAAAGAAACACAGATGTTTTTTATTCTTGAATAGAATAGTGATTTGTGTACCACTCTATATATTTTATTGATGCCCGTTTTTTTTAAATATTTGCCTTATAAATTAAGTGAATCACCACATTATCAAAAGTCATAATTCTTTTTGTGCTACTCTATATGTTCCGTATTCTATAAAATTTTTGTAGGAATTTGAAGCTCAACAATCTAAAATCTAATTGGTCAAGAAGTCTAAATGATTTATTCAAAGGATTACACCCTCTATTGACTCAGCCGTTTCATACTGAAATCTAGCAGATTTTTGCACAATACTTTGTTAATCTATCGCAAAATCTTTTGCTCTGAACATGATAACTAGATTTGCAAGGGCGGTGCTTCAAATTCATTAGATTTATTACCTATAATGTTACCGCAAGCAACAAATCACTAACTTGCAATCGGAAGAATTTCTCGAATAATTGTTACTCCTGTTTGTTACCATTAAAACAAGTTTCTTAAGCTAATCTTTACGGTATACTTGGCTTGGTTTATGACGTCATATGGCAATTGCATGTTAAAAATAGCTCCGACGTATTTTGATTCTGAAAATCTCTTTAAATGTATATATATATATATATATATATATAGGAATATAATATATATATATACCGTTGCAAGCTTGAACGAAATTTCAAAAAAGACTCAAGCCAAATAAAATAGAAAAAAGCCCAATCCCGTCTAGGTAAGATGCACCTCCCAGAACACCTACAAACTAATAGCTGTCAAAGGTATATAGTAAGTAGTATGATGAAAGCTTGCTAATTATATTAATTGTTTGCATTTAAGACAAAAATAATTGTTCAATATAGTAATTCAACTAAGAAGACACCAAATTTGGTGATAGTTTTTTCTATAAAAACTCAGAAACTTCAATGTATTTGCAACACAATATCAAGGGTCGACATGGATCATGCAAGGTCAAAGTATTTAATATTTGATTATGCGTACAATATGGCATTTGCAGCTAGACTGTAATCGTAAAATGTTTTACGTTAGATTTAGTTTACGAAAACCGGTATATATTCTGTAAATTGCCCCCCCCCATAATCCACATAACGTGGAATAATATATACTTTTAAGATTTTTTCTTATGTATATAATACTACTAATATAAAATAGTTTAATAGTAAAATTAATTAACTTAGCCGCCTTTTGATTAAAGTTGGTGTGAATATATAACTCAGAACATTTGCCTGATGGGAAAAGTTAACGGCGCCTTTGCCATAAGAAATAGAGAGGAAATATCAGAAACTGATTGATTTTTATATAACTTACTCAGCTTCATTCTGTTAGAAACTTGACTCTCTGAAAAGTCGAAATTCTACACTTCTATAATTAACTTGATCATCGATTATTGCACTGTATGCAAGTAAGGTTGGCTTAGATGTCAAACTAAATGTTTCAATTATTTTATTCTCAAAATTAGAGAGTAAATAGCATTAGAAATATTAACTTATTGCATCTGGTTATCTCTTAAGATATTCCTATTGAATTTTTTAATGACTTATCTTCGAAAAAATTTAAATGTGTTCCGGAGTATACAGCCTCCTAAATATAATATTTTACTTAGACGTATATAAGATTGATTTAATTTTCCTAAATAATACATACGTAATTTTAATTAAGGTAGCATTTTAATAAATTATTTACGCATTCCACTCGCATAATTAGTAAGTTCATTATTAATAATGGGAGTATGAAACAATATTACTTTAAGTGATTCTTCTTTAAAGTTGTTCTACAATAAAACTATTCTTTTTCAATGATTGTATTATGCAATATCGAAAAGATTTTCCATCCCTTCTGTGCTGCTTGTTGACAATGATACGATTAGTTGGAAATTCGCTTTATTATTCTTCTATGATAAAAAATTGTTTTTTTGAAATGATTGTAAGAAAAATTGGCGTTTGAAATTGAGTTTTTAAAATATTTTCTAGCAAAATTGGAAAATGTAATGCTACAAATAACTTCGTGGCATCTAAAAACAGTGATATGAAAAAATAAACTAATTCTATTTGGTGTCCCTGAAAAATTTGAATAGAAAAATATAAATATACGCATTAAGTTAGATGGAGATCAGTGATGAGCATTGGGTATTGAGTCGGGTCTGGTCGGGTTCGGGTAAAATAATTTGAATTTAACTCGGATAGGTTCGAGTATGATCATGGAGCAGGATTTGTTGGGTAAGGGTTAGGAAAAGGTTAGGGTTAGATTTAGGGCATGATAATTTCGATAAACTGCAATACTTCTTATTTATTTTTTTGCAATTAATGAGAATCTTTATATTGAATATTTTGTTTTAATCAGGTCGGATTAGGTCGGGTAAGTGATTCGATAGTCGGTTCGGGGTGAGTTGGGACAGTTTTTTTATTTAATGCTTATCACTGATGCAGATCCAACAGTTGATATCCTATAATGCAAAATTATAAAATCCATTTTTTATTTAGAAGGAATTTGTGAATTAAATAGTTCTTTTGCTAATATCCTTGTTATTTTAACAGCATAAGATATTTATACAATAAGAATAAAGTTATTATGACAGCGAAGTAAATCAAACTTTAATGAAGGAAAGGTGAATTTATGAAAATGTTGTCAGCAAGAAATGGATAAACTTCGTATACATGTAATTGAATTTTTTCGAAAAATGATGGCAATTTCAAAGTTAGTTTAAGTCTTCTAAAATTAAATCCCCAATGACTTCGGATAATGATGTAGTTAACAATGGCATAGAAGTTGGTAATTTACTTGACAGATATTTTGCATCTGCTTTTAGAAAATACGCAAAATGTCGCGTTCAAATTTCCATATGAGTAAAAACAATGAAATTACTATAGTTTTATGAATACTTATTTTTCCAAGATATCTATTTCATCCATATTATAGTAAAGACAAATATCAAAAATTTTTTTATCTAGTTATCATCTAATATCAATACTTGTTAAGCCTTCTTGTTCATTTGAAAAGATTAATTACAAGCCCCTCCCATTGTTAAGCAAAATTCGAACAAGACAGTACGGATTTACCAAAAATAGAACAACTATTACCCAACTAAGGTAATAATATGATAACTTGAAGACGAGTGACTCTATTCAGTACCAATCCTAGTGAAAAGTCCACAAATGTATTCATCATATAACTTTGTTAAGCTTTCTTAATAATCACATCAAGAGTAATAAAAGGAATAAAACACTTTTTAGTCATATTAATCAATAATAATGAATTAGGTATTGAAACGAAGTTTGAGAAAAATTATAAACTCATACGAACCCAAAGATCAGTGCACCTAAAACATCCTAGTAAGCGGGATCTACTCGGTGGTTCCTGGGTAACGCCACTGTTTGATGGGTGTGTAACTGCACATGCTTGCAGCTACAGTGAAGTTAAAAAAACAACGTAGAAAAAGGGCCCCACCATGTGTTTTGAAGCCTGTCTGCTTGGTTTTAGTGGACAGACGAAGGCACAGTTGAAACATTTATAACAAGACTGCTCGGGAGTGCCCAGTATGACTGCGTCTCATGGGGCAGTCGTGTCAGGGATAACTCTCTTTCTTCTGGCATATGAGAAAGGTCAATACCAAGCGTTTGCTGTGTCTTGTGTGAAGCAGCTTTGCTGTATCACACTTGTTTCTTGTTTGCTCACTAATTTACCTCCATTAGTAGCCTTTGGTTCACCAACGCGGAAGAGCTGGAACCCTCTCAACTGTAGTTCGGCCTTCGCCTTTACTGCGTTATTCATCTGCACAGCGATCAGCGCTCTGTATCTGCAACTCAGCAACTCTCACGGGTAGGCCAGTCTTAGCAGGTACACTTCTAGGGGTAAGTTCCAGGCACGCATTGTGGTATCACTCACTGTTCAGTCTGCCGAATACAAAGATCTTTTATTGCTTTTATTGAATGTGCAAACATTTGTTGAATATATATATAACTTGTTGCAAAAAATAGGATTTAGGAAAATTTAATTTACCGAAAACGGATGAACATATATACAAACAGAAAAGTGGGAGTAATGGCAAAATGAATTGGCTATAAACACATGGTTTAAGTTTTTACAAATTTTTCGTTGTAAGTTACGCATTTGGATAAACGCAGAGAAATGCAGTTCATCAAATTTCTACCTGCAAAATTTAATGTTGCGATTTTTGGATTTTTTCAACCGATGACTCCTTCGTTTGTGGATTTTTCTTTTCCACGAAATTCTTGAGGATAGTCTACACGTTTCCCACACGATTATATCTGGGGAATTTGGTGGCCACTGTACAATTTGAATGTCGTTTTCAGGCATGAAATTTTGTTTCATGTGAGATGTGTGCTTTCGGCATCTTACTCAAATATCCAACAGTTGGGGAATAAAGCATTTGCATATGGAACAAACTCCAACACAATTTCGCAATTTTTTTTTACTATTAATCGTTTCTTCGGGGAAAATTGTCATATAAAATCCTGAATATGATAATGGGCCCAAACCATAACGCCTTCGACAGAATTGCGACAACTTTTTCAAGGGCCTTTCCTGCTGACCACAATACCAAACATTGACCGATACAGCTGAAGAATGCACTTCCCTGAAAGTAAAACGTCCTAAGAACTGTAGTTCTACCAAACCTCTGCAAAACTACGTCATTTTTATTTGTGCAAATCTGTCATATTCGGTACAATTTTGGGCAATTTCTTCTTTATGCCCGATCTAGCCGATGACCGACGGCATGTCAAATGATGAACAGAATTCCAGTCTTTTCTGTGAACCTTTGAGAAATGTCTCACCTAGAGAAAATGGTAGTTTTTAAAGCTAACTTTGTCAATCAAAGGATGGACACTTTGAGACATGGCTGNCTCTTACGGGTAGGCCAGCCTTAGCAGGTACACATCTAGGGGTAAGTTTTAGGCACGCATTGTGGTATCACTTACTGTTCAGTCTGCCGAATACAAAGATCTTTTATTGCTTTTATTGAATGTGCAAACATTTGTTGAATATATATATAACTTGTTGCAAAAAATAGGATTTAGGAAAATTTAATTTACCGAAAACGGATGAACATATATACAAACAGAAAAGTGGGAGTAATGGCAAAATGAATTGGCTATAAACACATGGTTTAAGTTTTTACAAATTTTTCGTTGTAAGTTACGCATTTGGATAAACGCAGAGAAATGCAGTTCATCAAATTTCTACCTGCAAAATTTAATGTTGCGATTTTTGGATTTTTTCAACCGATGACTCCTTCGTTTGTGGATTTTTCTTTTCCACGAAATTCTTGAGGATAGTCTACACGTTTCCCACACGATTATATCTGGGGAATTTGGTGGCCACTGTACAATTTGAATGTCGTTTTCAGGCATGAAATTTTGTTTCATGTGAGATGTGTGCTTTCGGCATCTTACTCAAATATCCAACAGTTGGGGAATAAAGCNGCCAATCAGTTTTAGAAGTTAGGAAACATTTCCCAACGGTTGTATACCGGTCAGGTTGATATTATATAAATTGTTTGGTAAAAATCATATCATTTGTACGCTTTGAGATTTATATATTTAAAAAATAAATTTGCTGTGACTCTAATGATAACAAAAAAATTAGGAATATTTTTAATTGACATCTTAAAATGCAACTGAAAGTGTCACAACAATGCATTATGTAAAATAAAAGATAAATTTATAACTCAGCTCTGCGATTGGAATAGTGCTATATTTTTATATAGAAAGGTATTGCTGTCTGTGCTGAATTTTGTAATCAATGACTAGGTATAATGAAAGCCCTTTTCAGACAGCTGAATTTTTCAATAAATGTGTTTTGCTTTGACCTGGCCTATGAGTCACTAGCAATGAAATTTATTGGCAATTAAGTAAATGTCCATCTTGATTGGCATTTTATACCCATTGTACTCAATGAATGTGATTCGCTTGCTATTCCTCTAAATTTAGAAAAGAATTTCAAAGGCTATTGTTACAGTTCCTTGCCTTAATATTGCTTTTATTAAAGCCAAATGTCACACATGATATATCTAGTCGGGATGTACATTGATCACAGGTATTTGACCCGTCTCCCCCTATGACAAGCCAGGCCGCTCTACAAATATGTGCAATGCGTAGAAATGNTAAAAGCAAAGTCAGAGCGCCACTTTTCAATAGGAGGGCGTATTGTTACTCACGGCTGCGCTACTCTAAAAGCCACGAATTCTCAAGGTAGCAATGAGCAACAACTTATATTAATGAATTTGTACATTTATATGTCAATCTGATTCTTTATTAACTCAATTAATTGTTTTTGTAATATATTCATCTCTGTACTCATATGTATAAAACATTAAAAAGCTCAGTTGGGAGCCAATCAGTTTTAGAAGTTAGGATACATTTCCCAACGGTTGTATACCGGTCAGGTTGATATTATATAAATTGTTTGGTAAAAATCATATCATTTGTACGCTTTGAGATTTATATATTTAAAAAATAAATTTGCTGTGACTCTAATGATAACAAAAAAATTAGGAATATTTTTAATTGACATCTTAAAATGCAACTGAAAGTGTCACAACAATGCATTATGTAAAATAAAAGATAAATTTATAACTCAGCTCTGCGATTGGAATAGTGCTATATTTTTATATAGAAAGGTATTGCTGTCTGTGCTGAATTTTGTAATCAATGACTAGGTATAATGAAAGCCCTTTTCAGACAGCTGAATTTTTCAATAAATGTGTTTTGCTTTGACCTGGCCTATGAGTCACTAGCAATGAAATTTATTGGCAATTAAGTAAATGTCCATCTTGATTGGCATTTTATACCCATTGTACTCAATGAATGTGATTCGCTTGCTATTCCTCTAAATTTAGAAAAGAATTTCAAAGGCTATTGTTACAGTTCCTTGCCTTAATATTGCTTTTATTAAAGCCAAATGTCACACATGATATATCTAGTCGGGATGTACATTGATCACAGGTATTTGACCCGTCTCCCCCTATGACAAGCCAGGCCGCTCTACAAATATGTGCAATGCGTAGAAATGAAGCATAGGCCCATAGCCAGAATAATCATCTAAGAGGGGGGGGGGTCGATGCGCATTTAGGAGGGGTTGATGGGATTGCAACTTTCTTTATAATATAAACTAAAATTTTAACAAGTCATTTTATTTTTGTTGCATCCATGGGCGTACGCGGATTTTCTGACTTGTGAGGTCATCTAGTATGGTGATCAAGTAAGTGACCAAAGGCGACGTGAAGTCTCGTGAAATTTTTTTGAAAAAATAGATAAATAGAGCTTAGAATTGCATTATTAGGAGCAATGCTACAACAATTGAATTAAAAAATTTTATTTCTACATGCTGATTTTGCTTTTAGCTTTGTTGTCTAGGAGGGGTTGCCTGACCTTCCAGGGGGTTCGACCCCTCCCAAACCCCATGTCTATAAAAACGCATATGTAATGGCTTCAAAGAATTAAGTGAAATGCATTCAATTGAAATAACATATACACATACATGTAGTTACATAAGCCAAAAAAACGACTATTTATGGATAGTTATTAAAAAATGATGCCTATGAAAATGCATTTTATAAAAATGCTCAAAAAATATTTACTAACCTTGGATAATAAATTTATATACACGCCAGGGGTGTGGTGATGCTTAATTTAATGATGCATATTTTAAGTATTATTTTTCTGTAAACATATGATCGATGTTTTTGGTTTTTGTTCCACTAGGTGTAGGTCATGTGAAAAATCAATGACTCATCACTTGTGTGACTCATCAAATATAGTGACTAGTTTGTATATGACACATGACATGTGGCCTGCAGTCACCATTGTATCTACGATTATATTGAAGGATTTCAATGTGTGGAAATTATCATTTTCTATAAGCAAGATTCATGTACAAATAACTTAATCGCATTTAACCATATTTTTCTAAATTTTACAAAATTTTAGTTGACTCCATGCTGGCCAAACATGTCTACAAGCTGATTCTTCATATTATACTGTTAATGATTTTTGTTTTATTTTAATTTTTTTACAAGGAAACAAATTAAAATTAAGCAATAAGAGCCATTTAAGGGTTATGCAAAAATGGTGCTTTACATGCCATCAGAGATGCACATGCTTATCCGACTGATATTAACTATAATAATAACGATGAACACGGAAAGGGAAAATCTAAATTAATGTTTTAAAAAAATACAGTGCACTAGTATTACATTTCAAAAATTAACTTATACCTTGAGTAATACTCAAGTAATGAAAATAATTATTGTTGCAGCATAAACATAATTCTGTTACCACTTACATTGGTTGTGGTGACATCATCATAACAATTTGTATCTGTACAAAAGCAGGATTTCTGAAAAGGATCCTTATGAAAAAATATCTCAAGATAAGCATTGGTCTAACTTAGATCTTATTATGTTTTGTGACTGATCCGGATTGCTGTCTGGTGGTATCCACACTGTGACTGTATATAACACTAAATATTTTGTTGGTAAAACTATATTTTCCATACCGACACTTAATAATTATAATGTAATTATTATTAATATTTCCTAGTAAATTGCATATCTTCTGTCCCTGCATATGCCGCTGAGTCCCTACCTTACATTTGTAAGTATAACACCAATTTACATTAAAAAATTTTCCTGATGATATGTCTTATTGCGCAATATCCACATCCACAACAGAAAAGTGATAATAGAATTTTGTCTTTGTTCTTGCATTCGTCCAATTTGCTTATTTAGAAAACCTTTGAGGTAATTTAAAATAGAAATTTAACGATTACTATTAAATGTTCATGCTGACTGCTAGGAAGAGACAAGTTCATTGAATTCGTCTTGGAATATATATTTACACAAAATAAATAAGACGCTCATCTGATTTGAAGCATTAAGTTATATCCATAAAATTTCTCAAATTATGTAAATCTGGTGATATAATTGCATAAAAGCGATAAGAAGACGTGCTCATTCATTTTTAAAAGNCTGATTTTGCTTTTAGCTTTGTTGTCTAGGAGGGGTTGCCTGACCTTCCAGGGGGTTCGACCCCTCCCAAACCCCATGTCTATAAAAACGCATATGTAATGGCTTCAAAGAATTAAGTGAAATGCATTCAATTGAAATAACATATACACATACATGTAGTTACATAAGCCAAAAAAACGACTATTTATGGATAGTTATTAAAAAATGATGCCTATGAAAATGCATTTTATAAAAATGCTCAAAAAATATTTACTAACCTTGGATAATAAATTTATATACACGCCAGGGGTGTGGTGATGCTTAATTTAATGATGCATATTTTAAGTATTATTTTTCTGTAAACATATGATCGATGTTTTTGGTTTTTGTTCCACTAGGTGTAGGTCATGTGAAAAATCAATGACTCATCACTTGTGTGACTCATCAAATATAGTGACTAGTTTGTATATGACACATGACATGTGGCCTGCAGTCACCATTGTATCTACGATTATATTGAAGGATTTCAATGTGTGGAAATTATCATTTTCTATAAGCAAGATTCATGTACAAATAACTTAATCGCATTTAACCATATTTTTCTAAATTTTACAAAATTTTAGTTGACTCCATGCTGGCCAAACATGTCTACAAGCTGATTCTTCATATTATACTGTTAATGATTTTTGTTTTATTTTAATTTTTTTACAAGGAAACAAATTAAAATTAAGCAATAAGAGCCATTTAAGGGTTATGCAAAAATGGTGCTTTACATGCCATCAGAGATGCACATGCTTATCCGACTGATATTAACTATAATAATAACGATGAACACGGAAAGGGAAAATCTAAATTAATGTTTTAAAAAAATACAGTGCACTAGTATTACATTTCAAAAATTAACTTATACCTTGAGTAATACTCAAGTAATGAAAATAATTATTGTTGCAGCATAAACATAATTCTGTTACCACTTACATTGGTTGTGGTGACATCATCATAACAATTTGTATCTGTACAAAAGCAGGATTTCTGAAAAGGATCCTTATGAAAAAATATCTCAAGATAAGCATTGGTCTAACTTAGATCTTATTATGTTTTGTGACTGATCCGGATTGCTGTCTGGTGGTATCCACACTGTGACTGTATATAACACTAAATATTTTGTTGGTAAAACTATATTTTCCATACCGACACTTAATAATTATAATGTAATTATTATTAATATTTCCTAGTAAATTGCATATCTTCTGTCCCTGCATATGCCGCTGAGTCCCTACCTTACATTTGTAAGTATAACACCAATTTACATTAAAAAATTTTCCTGATGATATGTCTTATTGCGCAATATCCACATCCACAACAGAAAAGTGATAATAGAATTTTGTCTTTGTTCTTGCATTCGTCCAATTTGCTTATTTAGAAAACCTTTGAGGTAATTTAAAATAGAAATTTAACGATTACTATTAAATGTTCATGCTGACTGCTAGGAAGAGACAAGTTCATTGAATTCGTCTTGGAATATATATTTACACAAAATAAATAAGACGCTCATCTGATTTGAAGCATTAAGTTATATCCATAAAATTTCTCAAATTATGTAAATCTGGTGATATAATTGCATAAAAGCGATAAGAAGACGTGCTCATTCATTTTTAAAAGAAAACCTTCTGTAATAAATTGATGAAATATTACTACAGGAAATTTGCTTCTAGCAAAATTGTACGATATTTTTAAATATTTCACACGATATGCAGAAAAACACGTCAATTTTATTTTTAATTTATTATTGAGAATTTTGCTTTGTAGATAAATTCTGTGATAAATACGATATATGTAGAATATTCTGTTGGAGTTATGTCTA
>CABFPE010000407.1:351097-364442 GCA_900660155.1 Hofstenia miamia | reverse complement strand
AAGGCCAAGTAAACTAACATGTCAATCACCACAAACTAACAAGTCGAAGTCAGGTGTATATATATATATATATATATATATATATATATATATATATACATTGAGGAAAACGGTTCATCAACTTTAAGGGAAACCAGGCTGCTTAAGGTTAATCAAAAGACTTCAAATTTATAAAAGAACATTGTTATTTTGTTAAGACCAATTGTTTGCATATTTTCAAAAATTGATATTTTCAACTTATAGCATTTCAATATATTGTACGTATTTAATGTAATATCAGATTTTTCAAACAGATATGAAACAATTTTTTTATACCAAGTATTCACAAGAATCATTCAACATCTGACAATAACGGAATTTTTACAAATTTGCATGTTATTATTTTTGACATTTCTGAGTTAAATGATATGAAAATTTGTGGGAATGCTGATCTTTTCAAATATAACTTTTATTTATTTTGTTGAATACAATAATCAGATCTTTATGCACATGACTCTATTAAATGTATGGACCTTTTTATGTTATTTGCTTTATTTTCAATGAAATTTACGTATTTTGTGATTAAAAATCATTCTTTGTGTCCTTAATGGAATATATGTAGGCAGCAAAATACGTAGGCAAACACGATTCTGTAGATTTATAAATAAAATTCAATTATTCCTGACAGCAATGTATTGACTGTGTCATAGATAACGCGTAGGTAAGATTACTTGACATTATTTGCATAGTAAAATGATTCTTTTCAAATAAAATAGGTCAATCTATGATTTGCATATCTATTAAGTTTGAAAAAATATAATATTAATTATTAGAGCGAATATATACGTGAAGGCGTCAATAAATCTTTAGCAATATCTATTTAACTAAAAGCAAACAAAAAGATATATATATATATATATATATATATATATATGTATATATAGGCAATTAAGCACTTAAGTGAAGCTTGATCCCAAATTCATTAATGTCAGTGGATTGCTTAAGGTGAATTAATAGAGAAACTGATAAATATTTGCATATAAAGGGTTGCGATTTTTTTGGCAAATCTAAATGCCCATTGATTTATCTATCCGATTTTGCAATAACAAAATTTATGTTAGAAAAAAAGTTTTCAATTCGATCATAGAAACCATGGTTGTCAACATAATGCTTCATAGAACCTATCAATAAGTTTAAGTATGCAACTCTGCTCTCTGCGACCGCTAAATTTACAGCTCATGCTCTTTAAAATTGAATGGTGTCCTATTATTTAGATTATGCTTTCGGGAGTGGAATCCATTCTCCGCAAGTCCCATAACACGAAATGGGCCTATTTCTTTAAGATTTACTAGAATAAATTTCTTCCCTTCAAAGAAAGCATTAAGAATCATGTAAGCTTTGATAATATATTTACAAAAATTTTTCTTGCAATTCACTATAAAAGAAAATCCATATCATATTAATCCGGGTGAAATTCATAATACCAGTTATATCCAATATTCCAAATAAAGTGAAACATTTAACCTCCCTTTTAAGTAAATAAATAGTAGTTGAGGTAAAGGCCAAGTAAACTAACATGTCAATCACCACAAACTAACAAGTCGNATATATATAGTCCTACACTATCACTTTACATCATAGTTTTACCAAACATTTTACAATACTCTTATATTATACGTTATTACATGGCGACAGAATGTTGTGGTAAGCCTTAAAACTACAACCTCTTGAAACAGATAGTCTTAATATCAGCGTGCTGAATGCAAAAATGGTTTAGCGACTTTAATCTATTTATTGAGGCGATAGAGTTTGATGGAAAGCCAACAAAGTAAAAACCGGGACCCTACTCAGAAGTACAAAGAGGAAGATCCAAACCATACAGTTTGAATGTAAAAATGTGGCAGAAGACGTGAGCCCAGGAAATGTCTTGCGTTCGGCCAATATTACAGAAAATCCTCTTAAATGTAAAGCCCGCTCTCGTTGTTATAAGCATGATGAATGAGATGTCTGCGAAATATTACAAACATTTGATTCATCTTCTGAAATGAACAGTGAATATGAATGAGATGTAATACATAAAGTCCCTAAACAGAAACTCAACACAAGAAACATAGTGAGATAATGACGAATGTAAAGATATCCAAATGCCAAGTACAGATGAAGATTGACTCTTCAGCACAGTGCAACGTTTTACATTACTCTACACTTAGATACTTGGAAAAGAAGAACAAACAAACATTTAGGATTGAAGAGCAGGGGGAAATGTTATCAGAATATGGTGGACAAACTATTCCAGTTGTGGGACAGATCAAAATTACTATTAAACTTAAAAGAAGCATTTGGGGGTCGTTTAATTCTTGTAGGATGTGCAGTTTTTTCACATTATGCTGACCTACATACCCTTCTTCAATAGGCTATGTTTCTTAGATCCATTATCATAATAAATTTTTTCATTTGAGAGAAATTTTTTGCCTTCTTGAAGAGGTGTAAAGGAAGGATTTTGGAACGCAATATTTTCTCATTAAATACAACTGGGCAAGGCAAAATTCTGAGAACTTTAGAGAAGTATTGTTATAGTTTGGGATAGCTGTTCGTACTTCACTTGATTTTTTATAGAACTGCTTGAAGATTTTTACTCCTGATTCTGTTTGTCCATTTGACTGTGGACTATTATTTATTATCTTTATTTCAAACTTTTTTTGAAAACTTAATGAAGTCAACTGCTCTGAATGGGTTATTGTCAGCAATTATAATCCATGGAATCCCATATGTATAGCATATGCCCATAATTTTGTCTATGACAGTGACTGCATGCTTACCTCGCATTTTCTGAGCCATTAAATACCTCGAGAAGTAATCAACACATTGAATAGCACTTAGAATCAATTTCAGCGATGTCGAGGGCAATCCTTGCAAATGGCAATGTTGGTATTTCATGATGGCTTAACGGCTGTTTTCCAAGCTTTGGTCTATGCATGGCACATTTATTAGAATATAGTACAAACTACAAATCTTTCTATATAAGACCCATCCTTGGCCAAAAGACGAACTGCTTAGCAAACTTTTTTTGTAATGGCCATGTATGGCTCCCCTAGTAAATAAATTTGGAAAATTTGGCAAAAAATTGCCAAATTATTGCCAAATATTTGGAAAGGATTTGCAAATCGATTCCAAATATTTGGCAAATATTTGCCAAAAATTTGGCAAATTTTCCAAATTTTATGCAAACTTTCCAAGAATTTGCCAAATATTTGGCAAATTTTCCAAATAATTTGCAAACTTTCCAAGAATTTGCCAAATATTTGGCAAATTTTACCAAATATTTGACAAAGTTTCCAAGTTTTGTGCTAAGTGATTTTTGTAGAATTTATGAAATATATTAAACAATTACACTCATACATTTATGAAAAGCATTAAACTTTCATCAGCTTTAGTTATTTATAACAGCAGTTGGTTAAACTGCTTCACAGTATACATAAGATGTATACAGAAGACGTATAGATCCAATACAGACTAATCATAGTCTAAACTACAGCAATCAACTGCCAACCAAATGCATTAAAGCATTAGTATGCAAGTCAACATCATAATTCTTAACTAATGCAACATTGAAACTTTTCTAATTAATCTTGTTTATATTCCGTAACAATTTGCTCAAAATTTTGGCAGTTATGAATTATAACTTAAGCATTTATAAGTATGTTAGATTTAAAAATTATTTCTGGTGTGAACATAAAAAACTAATAGAATACAGGTTATAACACTAGTCCATAACTAGTACTAATTGAGTATTTAATTGTTGCATAAATTATTCTTAGATATATAAATACTTTAATTGTTTATAACAGTAGTCAATGAAAAGTTGAAATTTTCATTATATTGGTTTCAAAAATGTTTGAAATACTCAATTATATATTATGTACACGTTTATTTATTCAAATAAGCTTTAAATTAATGAATGTACAAATTGTACAAATTTGGAAAATTTGGCAATTATTTGGCAAATATTTGCCAAATATTTGGAATATTGCCATTTACAAAAATTATGCATTTTTTTCCAAATATTTGGCAAATATTTGCCAAATTTTCCAAACGTATTTACTAGGGTCCAGAGAACATATCTCAGATTGCAAATAAAAGTAAGAAATAGTAGATATTATTTTAGTTATACACGTTTCTGTTGACAGCGGGCTTGACTCGTCCAACCTAGCCTTTATGATTTGCCTTGTGCGCCTGATATTATTGAGTATACTGAAACTTATCAAAATATATGCAATCATCAAATAGAGATTTTGCACAGCAGAAGAATAATGGCAATCTTTTTCCCTTTTTAAAAGATAAGAATTCATTTATTTTGTCTTGAATCAAAAATTACTATTTTGAATCAAAGGAAGGTTTCTCAAGTGGTGATGCAGAAGAGTGTGCACTTCATGATTTCCAAACGCTTCTCTTCTTACTTAAACATATTTTATTATTCTACTGATGCAAAATGAAATATATCCTGCGCTGATTTTTTCTTCTTTGCTGTAAATCTCTTTTCAAGAATATTTAGATTCTGTGGCTGATGAATGTCTTCACTTTGTTTATTCAATTAGAGAAAAAACAAGGATTTTTTTGGATAATTCGTTACAACGCGTATTTAAAAATTTAGTCAAAGCAATTTAATTTGACATACTATCTCAAGTGAATACTGAAAAAGAACGATTATTTTCTACAATAAAGGGAATAAGAAATGAGCTGAAGTCAAATATGTCCCAGAAATCAGGCGTGTCGTTCATGGTTTGGCCATATATGGCAAGGTAAAATTTATTAGCCATCCATAACAGCAGTATTTAAAATTTGGTTCATACATTATGGTGATGAAATGTAAGTAAATCACTACTCTACCACTCTTCTCTTCTCCAACCTATACCCCCTGTGATGGTCTCCTTTAGCTATTCTGTAATTATTATTATTATTATTATTATTATTATTATTATTATTAGCATCATCGCATAGCACCATCTCACAGCTTCATGCTGCTATGTCTCACACCAGTTCCCAGCGAGTCTGAGAGCTTTCCTCAGGGCCCTAGCTGTTTGTAACAGTTCTGCCTTCTGTATTACGTCAACATCCCCACTTCGGTAATCAAAGCTCCTACCCTTTTATGCTTCTTACTCACTGCTCCTAGTGATCTTACGACTACCGGAACTACTTCTACTATCTTTAACTTCCACAGCCTCTCTATTTCCTCTGCCAACTCCCTGTACTTGTCTTCCTGTATTCATTAGTGACCTCCAGTAAGGACACTTTGGGTTGCTCTTTTACATTTTTTTAGTCCTAATGCTTTTGCTTCCACAGCTTCCTCCACACTTAGCAATCCTTTCCCTCATTTATGCATTGCCCTATCAATATCTCCGTTGAATTTGGAAGCCCTCTCTGTTGTAAGTACCTTGTCTTCCTTTCTAGCTCACTCAGCTCATTCTTGTTCTACCTAACTATTTCTGCTGAGTATCTCAACACAGGTATTGCCACGTATTAATTGCCTTTATGCTGTTCTGCCCATTGAGTGCTGACTTCTGTAGTACTTTCGTTACTCTCCTTTTGTATTCTTTTCTTAACCTCGTCTTCATTTCCCCATGATTTGTTCTATCTTTCTCTATCACTCCATCTATACACTTGCCTCTGTAACATCTTCCTTGAACTAGCATCCATCTTGAGGTCGTCCATGTTCCATAAGTGACTCACTGCCCTACCATTCTTCTTTGATTTATACTCTATGATTGTCTCCCTTAGGTGTTCTGTGATCCGGATTAATTTTACTACAAACAGCAGTGGTGCTAAGCTGTTTCCCTGGAAAATGGCCCGGCTAAACTTCAGCCTGTGTCCATCATTAGTCTGCCACGTTCTCATCTCCATTTCTAGGAACTCAACCCATTTCTGTGAAACTCCATTAACATCTAGTACCCACCTATGTGATATGCTGCTATATGACTTTCTTTAGTCTATCCATGCCATTGCTTCTTCCTTCTCCTGCATTTCTCCACCACTGCCTGGTCTATAACAACTGATCTTTGCAATCTCTACTATTTGTCCTAAATCATTTTGCTCCTCTGTTATCAACCTGTTCTGCTACAAGTAACATGTCAACCTACTTGCAATAACAGAAGTTAGTAATTTCCAAGATGCTGGCAGACATGTTGTTGGCCTAAATTTGCTTGCCTGACGCCTTTCTTTGAGTACTTCTGTATGAGAAATGTCCCCACTATTGCCCACTCTGGACACCCACTCACCACGCACTCCTGCAATGTGCTGCTATTCTCCTATGAATACTTGTGAACTTTTTCAATGAATACCCATGTACTTTTGCCTGGCGCTTTGCAGTTCTTCAGGTTCTTAAGGGCCTCCCTCAATTTTCAGTTGCGATTACTTTTTCTTCTTCTTCTTCTTCTTCTTCTTGACTGAACTTCTTCTTCACCAAAATTGAATGCAAATACAACCACTAGTTATTAAAAAAATAAATTAAAGAATTTTTATAACAAAATAATGTCTAATCGCTTGCAGGTAAATTTGCTAATGATGTTAAATTAATCATTTTCACAATAATAATCATTATACATTCTAACTTATGTGTTCCCACACAGTCTTTTTTTCCTTATGAGAATTGGGCATTAAAATTGCAATTTATATAAAGTATGAAACTATACCATGACAATATTTATGCTTTTTGTATAAATGGAACGTATAGTAATTATGAATAATATACATAGCATGTAAGAAAACATTAATAAATGAAATTTTTGCAAGACAAACTGCTACAAAGATACAATTTAAGCAAAAGCATACATTAAACATTTTGCGTGGCAGATTATAATACTTAAAGTACATTCTACTAAGAGAAACCTCATTATTTAATATACAATAATGCATAATACAATTACTCTAGTAAAATATCATACAAATCGCAATTTTTCAAATCTACTTGTTATGCAATGCCTTAGTGTTTCCTTGAGCTGAAAAAATTGATTTGTTTAATTTTTAGACGAAATCCAAAATTGCATCTTGTATATGACCTGTAGTTATAAGCTAAGTTCTTATATAGTGGTAAAATATGTTTAAATAGAAAATAGTTTCTTTAAGTTGCAAAGTTATCAATGTAGTAAGTGCTAAAATACTTCAAATATATATATATATATATATATATATATATATATATATATATATATATATAAAATTTGGGCTAAAACGTTGTAAGAAAACAATATACACCATTACTTACTACTTATTCAATGCAGTAATATTACCTTGCGGCTTCATTGGCTTTTGCTTAGCGGTTAAATATTTATATTTATAAAGAGATCGAAGTTACATGCTACTAAAGATTAACAGATTGAAATCTATATTATGTTGAGTGCTACAGTTTTATTAAAACAGTTCAAACTAAGTTAGTTAGTAACTACGTAGTATGTCTAGATTAAATATGATTAAACAAAATTGATACGTCGGCATTCAATCTACAGCAAAATTAATAGCCAATGCATTCTGAATACAATTTAAAATATTAACTTTTTTAAACTGTGATGATTTCACTTAGAACAAGTGACAATTATTTCTCTGACAAACATTTATGTAATGTATAATAATAAATACTTTTGGGGATGAACTAGCATTTAATGTAACATGTCAATCACATGCACCAATTTCTAATACAGACATTATTAAGTTTGCACATGATAAAAATCTTATAATATGTATTAGATTTGACTATTATGGTTTCAGGACCGCGGTAGCTAAATAGTCAAGATTTGGCTCCAGAGAACATATCTCAGATTGCTAATAAGAGTAAGGCTTTCCATATAATTATTAATATTTTCGCATGTTTCTTAGCGTTGAGTTTTTCGAATGTATGATTTTCTACAATCATCACATTGTTACATAATAATAATAATAATAATAATAATCCTTGGTAATATCATTAGGAGAATTTCTTAGATGTTCTCATTTGTAAATTCTTTGGGGAAACACTGGCTTTTAGCCAATTACTGAATATTGCTTTAAAGAAAACAGCTTGGATATTTAGAATGCCATATCTTTTTTAATGCTGTAAATTGTTTTACATTAACCTTAATTGAATGCAATTTTATTCATACAGAATATTAATGAATAGAACCATCATAAATCGGTGAAAAACTTGTATTCACAATAATGAATGGTATTAATCTCTATGTCTAAAATGTGTTAAGTTTATATCCTATTTGACCAATGTTTACACAGATAGAAGGCTGCCATGGCAAAATCAATCATGTAAGGTATTTTTTCCACCTATTATATCTTTAATGCCACAAACCATTTCCCACACTTTCAAAAAATTCTCCCCACGTCAATTATGAAATCTAGGAATTCTTTGATTTGAAGAAATGCATTGGTAACTGTGTCTCCCTAATATGTCGAAAATTTGTGAAGTATTTCAAAATATAAACTTTTTTCAATAGACAATATAGCTGTTTAAGTCAACAACTAGGCTCAACTATTTGCTTTCTGCTCAGTCTCGCCTGCGCAACGACAAATTTGTCTTTAAAGGTGAAAATGAAAGTGAAGACAATTATTCTATCCAAAAGTGCTTCAGATGTTCGATATTTCCATTGAATTATAAGTACATTAAAAATATTTATAGATTGAACATCGTGAACGTAACTTATTGGATTTCATAAACATATATTGAACTTTGATTCACATTTGAGGTTAGTTTTGTATAATCAAAATCATCAATGTATTACAGCATATTGTATGTTATATGGCTTCCCATCTGCAATTGACAAAGCTGTCAGGTCTAATTTTCTTATGACAAATGCATTAAAATCAATTATCTGTTTATAACAGCAAAGCTAATTGAAATCTGTTTGATATTTTACAAAGGAATTTCATAATTCACTTGATTCTATAATACTGCAACTGTAATGTCCTAGGAATTCCTTGATTGAAATTACAGATAACAAAATTTCTCCCTTGATATTCACAGTATGTGCAAAAATCACGTTTCTATTTCTAAAAATGCACTACAAAAAGGTGAAGAAATATCATTACTGAGTTTAATCATAGATTTCAGAAAATCTATTTTCTGCAGTCACTTAGATTCTCAGTAAATATATTGAAGTTAATCTTAAACTGCCAATGAATTTCTTAAATATTAATTGGTTTCCCTAGCAGTGTCTAAATGCTCATAATTCTCAAGCTAATAAAGCTATCTAAAATCTGTACTCACCTCTGCATAGCGAATGTTTTCTCTTTCATTTTCAGCCTGAATTCACGTGCCTACGTCTGACTTTGCGCACTGTCCACCAGGACGGAACTTTGGAACTCTATTTATAGAAAAAATAATAATTGAGGCTAGTTGTTGCTTCCATAGGCTCCACATAATGAGTGGTGAGAATTTCAAACTTATTTAAAAAATTTGAATTTTTAATGAAAAGCCATGAATTTTTTCAAGTATTTCTGCCACATCAAATCACTTTTGTAAAAATCTCCAACCGTATTTTGCCGATATTTGTGACCATATCTCAGGATTTCCAAATTTCATAACAGGCCTGGAGAAAATTGCTTGAAAATTTGGAAAAAACATCAATGACAGTCCGCATGCTTATTTGGAAAAATTCAACAGATGTTCTTCGATCTTTCAGAAATATTGTCAGTTCAGTGTCCTACCCAAGGAAAAAACTTTTTTCCATTGGAAATAAAATTTTAATTAATCATTTACGAACATAAGTCTGTATTTTTTGCACATAGGGATACAGCTACATTGTCTTTACAGCTGCCCTGCAATTTAACAACTTATTTTGAAGCTTAAGCTAAGGCGCAATTATCAACAATTATTCTCTAGCCGTTCCCATCATCGCGGCTAATGTTAGTTGCTGTAATTTTTTTGCTTTTTTAAATATATTAAGGGTGAATAAAATTATACTGACATTTCTTGTTGCTTTTGAAGTACAAGGGTCAAATCACTTTCAACGTTTGCATAAACTCAAATATTAAATTGCTTCGATCCCAAAAGAGTAGGCAACAGTAAAAAAGCTACTGAAAATCGTTCTAATCAGCATAAGTTGAATTAATGAGTTGCGCAATTCATATCTAAGATTCATAAAGTATTTCAGAGAAAAACGAATTTGTCAATATCAATTACCAATCCGAATCCGATTTCGCTGCTTATTGTTGAAAAACTCATTTTGTTCAAGGATTTCCCACAAGGCTTAGTTATTCCCTTTCTTGGTGTTTTCTTTCAAAATCGGTAACAATACCTATCTCTCGATGCAAAAAATTTTAGAATTTAGCCAACTTCTCTTGGGACCAATTCTTTTTAAAATTGTTTATGACAATATGCAAATTAAGAAAGCTGCAGCCTCAACAAATTTGCCAACGACATTACATGTTGTATTCCTGGAAAAGTGGGCAAGGATGATGTGCCGGCTGCTATTACAGAAATTCAAAATTGGTGTCAAGGAAACAATTTCACTCTTAATGAGCAAAGATCCCAAAAAATTGTCATTTCGTTTAATCGCAAGAATGAAATGCAAACCGCAGTTTTACTTATCAAAAGAATAAATAGCAGCACCTTATTGGCAGTTAATCTAGATGACAAAATGTGTTTCCAAAATCATGTTGATGATCTAGCTAAGAAACTTACTAGAACGCTTTACCTCATTAAGAAGCTTCTTTCATTAACTGCTTGTGCTTCTAATACCCAGAGATATATAAATGTATCTTTCTTCCTCAGTTGAATTATTCTATTACTGCTTGGAGAGGAGTAAATCGACTAGCATCCTTGAAAAATTCCAAATAAAATCGTGAATTCTAGTCTCATTTCTAAATTTACTCCCTGTTCAGAAATTGTCGTTTCAATAAGAGATATAGCCCTCTACAACAAAATATCGAAGTTGACTGGTCATTCCCTAAAAGAAGTCATCACCAAGTGAAAGGGTTACGCTTGAACGAAACCCAGAAACAGATCTCGAAGCCTCCTGAAACATTACTAAGTATGTTTCCAGACACATATCTTAAAATATTTTAGTTGTATATATATTTGTAGGTCAAATATAATTTTCTGATTTATTTTAATAAATCCTAATTTTAATTCTAAGTCTAATACTAAATTCAGTATAATATCTAAAAATAACTCCTAAATTTTGATAAGGATTTCGAAAATTTATTGCTAATGAGTTATTACCATTTGAAGAAATAACAAACGAATTTAATAACGTTGGTAAAAGTGCATTGTTTTTTTAATGAACATCATTATCAAATTTGAAAAGACAGAATGATTGCTTCAGATTCTACTGAAAATAATATCAATTTGCAAATTGTATGAAATTTTACATTTGCATGAATACATTTGGCAATGAGAAAGCTTTCGGTATAAACATTTTCTTAGAGTCACAATATTTAATTCAATACATTATTGGAAATATTTATTTAATAGATGATACTTTGCACCATTAAAACACAAAATAATATCCATCCAAAGCCTACTTAATTCACAGTGTTTTGATTGGCAATGGCTTTTGTTAGAGCAACGAAGACTGCAGTTCTTAAGGATACCAACATTAGCATCAAATTAGAAACAGAAAGTACAAATAATAATAAATATTGAAATATTTATAATGAGCATACGTTGGAAAAACTTACAAACTCACAAATTTGAGGAAGGCTTTGTGTTCTACTTTCAGTTTGAAAATGTTTGTAATTACATTGATTTTTTGGAAAATAGGAATTCTATTTCGAGAAAATCAATGTAATTACGAACTTTGCATCAGAAATCTCTTCACTAAAACAGGTTATATATAATGTATGCTCCATTCTCTATCTTATGCATAATCTATATAATTAGTTCAATAACCAATTATTTAAATCATGATTTAAAAAAAAGAATATTTATCATACAATTAATTTATCACTATTATGTGGTGATATGCAAACTATTGACCACAGTCGCGCATATCGTATTCAAGAGACATTTGAACTTAAATTAGAGACAAGATTTTTTTCCAATTGTCATCCTTTAAAAGGTATAGAATATAAAATTTTCTTATAATCTGCAATGTAACAATTCTGGCGTTCCACTGAAAAACCAAGCAACTGCATATTTCAAGTTCTTTGAGAAAAACGGGACAGAAGATTGTTGTTCTAGACTAAACTACAGGAATAAGTTAACTGGATTCTGTGATGACCGTTACTCTACACGTTTAATGTGCATTTCAACTGCTTTGGCGTGATCCTTAGACAACAGTGACTGAAGCCAAATGGTCAGATCAAATTTGATCAAAAGTGCAGTTGTTTGGATTTTCAGTGGAACACCAAAATTATTGTGGATATAAATATCGTCTTCAAAAAATCTCTTTACTTGCAATTTCTGGATCTAGCAAACTTTAACAAGCTTCTAATTTATACAATTATATCACTCTTTAGGACCTGGATTACGCTTACCTGATTAGCAGCTATTTATAAAATACAATTCACATCAATTTTACTTCAATCTCATCTGTTTTCTTAGTAATAGTAATCATTTATCTTTTTTATTCAAAGCATAATGTAAAGAAGCATCTATATAAGAATTTAGGAAATACTTTTTGGAGAAATACGACTAACTTAATACTTGTAGTCACTTCTTGGTTTGCTTCTGTAATAAATGTCATGAAAACCATAAATGTGGTGAGTACTGCTACTAGGGAAATCTTTATTTTAATTTAAATCTATTATTATTATTATTATTATTATTCCTTCTTACTTCTCACAGCTTCATGCTGGTATCTTTCTCAGCTCGGGGAACTCACCAGTTCCCAGGGAGTCTGAGAGCTTTCCTCAGAACTCTAGCTGTTCCTAACAATGCTGCCTTCTGTGCTACTGCTCCTCCCCACTTTTGTACTCCCAGCTCCTCCAAGTATCTCTTATGCTTCTTACTCACTGCTCCTAGTGCTCCTACAACTACCGGGACTACTTCAACTTTCTTTAGCTTCCACAGCCTTTCTATTTCCTCTGCCAACTCCCTGTACTTGTCTATCTTCTCTTTCTCCTTGCTTTCTACATTTCTGTCCTTTGGTACTGCTATGTCTATCACTGTTCCTAATCTTTGCTCTTTGTCTATCACTACTATGTCTGGCCTCCGTGCTTCTATCACTTTGCTCGTCTGTATGTTGAAGTCCCACAGTATCTTAACCTTCTCATTTTCTATGACGCCCTGTGGCTTGTGCTCATACCACTTGTCTCCTGCTTCTAACCCATGCTGCCTGCTCAAACTCCAGTGTACCATTCTTCCCACCTTGTCATGCCTGAACTTATACTCATTCTGTGCCAACTTCTCACACCCTGCTATCAGATGATCTACTGTCTCCGCCTCTTT
>CABFPE010000407.1:307611-318637 GCA_900660155.1 Hofstenia miamia | reverse complement strand
ATATATATATATATATGTCAAGGACTATAAAAGAGAAGGACGTACATCTCTCCTACACGTGCAAAAAGCTGGTGGGCTGCAGTTTAAGAAAAACCATTAAATTGTTAATTAAAAATAACTAACAAATTGAATACAGGTATATTGAAAAGTGCAAAAACAATAACCTGATATTATCAACAGTAATTACAAGGAAATTAAAAACCATTCACATGAAAAAAAGTTTCATTTTAAACGACCACCTTTTAAATTTTTTTTGAGGAAAATCAGGAGAAATTTTTGTCAATACTTTATAATAATGAATTTGCCATTCTTCTGAAAATATTATGCCTTTTACTGAAAGATACAAATAAAGATTCAGCAATTGCTGAAATATTCAAGACATTCGACTGCAGCACATAATAATCTTACTTGGCAAAATAGTAGTAAACTTCAATGCAGTTATACATTTATTGAGTGGGAAATATAAAATTTCTACGTAGGGCATATCCAGTAAAGAGTTTCACTGCTTTATATTCGAGAAAATTCTCCCAAATATTTTCAGAATTAAGTCCTTCTTTGAAAGAAATATATCCAGAGTGCTTAATTTTCTTGAAATGTTGTATGCTCAGAATTATTTTCTAGATAATCGACATCTGTGCGGATAAATCCAGAATAAAATTTTGTTGATAAAAAGTAAATTATTGTTAATATCGAAGTCAATTGCCGTAGCTCGCCTGACATTGCTACTGATCGAGCTCATATGCTTTCTGTGTTTGAGCCAAAGAACCCAACCACCTTGACGAATTCTATGATGGAGGTGTGATGCGGTCACATTTAATTGAGGTTGGGATGAGGATCAATGCAGAGGAATAGATTAACCTTCTAGAAGATGTTCTCTTGCCCTGAACAGAGCAACAATTTGAGCTGAACAATGTTGTTTAAGTTCAAGACTCTGCACCCATCACATGGATCAAGGAGGAATCAGGGCCTCGAGCATATAGGTGTCCTTTTCTTCACAAATTCAGAAATTTGGCTATACATCTTATCAGGCCCTGAATGTATTGGATTACTTGGTGTGGGCGTAGTTCAGGCAAATGTTAATGCATCACCAAAGGCCAATGTTGATGTGCTTAAAGCTTCTATCCAGTGAGAAATGCGCAAAATTGATAAAAGTGTTCCTGCCGCTATCACTGAAGTAATGATTGTGGCTGATGGAGTCCACATTGTATAACATTATATTTGTTTGCTTAACAATCATTTCTAGCCTTTACTTATTCAAGTTAAATTAAAAATATTGTGCTTTGCAAAAAATCCAGATGTATCTACAAAACACTGTATATATAGATCATTTTTCTTCACTGATTAACATTATCGTTTGCACCGATTTCATTCAATCTAGTGGTAGGCGAAGCTAATTTTTTATGGCAAACATTTTGCATACATTTCAATGATTATTCTAAATTTTCAGAAGGATATATTAAGTATTTTTTAAAATAAACAGAAAAAACGAAATTTCTGGTGTCCAGAGCTATTATGCACATTACATAAATTTCAAGATAAAAATTACAAATAAATGAAATTATCCCTATTATGCACTTTGTGCATATGGAAATAAAACAGCCAGTTAGTTTGGGCATGATTTCAGTTTAATTCACATGTTTATATAGTCCCCTTTTGTCTCAATGACCTTCACCAGGCGGTTATTTATAGAGAGGGTCAGTTTCGATAGAACTGAGTAGCTGATGTTACAGCAAGTGGCCTCAATTGCCTCCCAGAGTCGTCTTTCGATTAATATGCTTTCCAACTTTATAAACCTTTGATTTGATGATGCTCCACAAATCCTCGATGCAATTTAGGTCTGGTGAAGAAGGAGGCTATACCATAAGATGGTCATCTTTGATGTATTTCGAGGCTAAAAACTCTTTTGTAAACCTCGAAGCATGAGCTGAAGCATTATCATGCATGAAGATTCATTTTGACTTGAGTCCTCTACTCCGTCTTTGATACCATGGAAAGAAATTTTCTGTCAAAAATTCAACATATGTCTCTGAATTAATTTTAACACCTTCGAGCACCCGAAATGGCCCAATCAACGTCTGCTCACCAATTGCTCCCCAGAACATCACCCACCTCCACCTTGCTGTCATCTAAGCCTTGAAGGAATAGATTCATCTATTCAAAGCCAACCTTTTGACAAATCATCAGGTCTATCAAGCGTAGCACGACATTCGACTGTGAATATTACTTTACTGAAATCCACTTTCATGTATGTTCATGCCCAAGCCATTCTTTTCTGCTTGTTCTTCTCTGTTATTGGTGGCCTTAATTTGGATTTTTAGCGCAGTATATCGCGTCTAACGCCAAACTCCACCAATACCAGCAGAGTCAAAAATTGCTTTACTGCTGTGCAATTGCATTTTTTTTAGCAACTCTCGCCAATTTTCGCATATCTCTTGGTGTTAATGTCAATGTCCTCAATGGCCTTTTTCACAGTTCCTACGTCACGTTTTAACTCTTTGGCTATAGCAAATGAGAATGCACCTTCAGCAGCTCTTCTAGTAATTTTAGCTTGCTCATAGGCACTTAATGACTTATTCTTACCCATTACAATAACTAAGATGATATCCGAAACAGTAATAATTGTTAAAATCTGACAGAATGACAAAATTCATAATAGCTCTGGACACCAAAAATTTTGCTTTTACGTGTTAGTTAAAAAATATTTAAACTATCCTTCTGAAAATTTAGCATAATAATCATAGTCAAGTACATAGAATGTTTCTCACAAAAAACTAGCTTTTACAGAATAATAGTTTTAATTTTATTCCATAAAATGTCATCTGCATAATATCTTTGGACGCGATGCAAATGAGTCTTAAGTCTCTTTTCGAAACTAAATAAATAGCAATGTTTGCATTTTTTGAATGGCTAATTATGTCAACACCATTTCGATCTTCAAATTTAAGACTGCGCTTGTAGACTATGGCTGATGCAATAACTGAGGAAGTACTTCAAGCTGTAATAGAAACTAAAGGGGAGATAAGTGAACTTGATGTGAAGAGTTTCTGTAAAGATGGAGAAAATTTTGCTGCAATAATAAAGGAAATAACATTTAAATTTAAGAATACTGCAACAAAAGAAGAATCCAATCACAATGTCGTTCTGAAGTATCCCTGTGAAAAAGGAATCATATATCAGCTATACCTCGTCTTGAGAGGGTATGAGAAAGAAACAAAAGTTTATTCAGACTTTTTTCCAAATATTGAGAAGTGGCAACAAATGAGATTTGGAGAAACTCGATACAAACTGCCATTTCCCAAATGCTTCTATAGTGACAATGAGAAATTTCTGTTTATAATGGAAAATTTAAAGATTCAAGGATTTAATATAGAAGATTCACCTCTTGAAGGAATGAACTACGAACAAAGTAAATCTGTGATGGAGCAGCTCGCAATCTTCCATGCTCTTGGCTACGCCTACATCAATAGCTTGGATACGAAGAAGGAATTTGAAGAAAGGTATGGATACTTGAAAGTGACGTGTGAAGAATGTGAACGTAGTAAGACAATATATGGATTAGAAGATGAAATGTTAGGCCTGTTTAAAGCGTTTACGAGTGCATTAACCGCTAAATATCCTTCTGACAGGAAAATTTTGGAAAGGATGCAAGAGAGTATAGTTGCTAATCCTCCAAGAAAACAAATCTCTCACTTTTTTACAGAGAGTCCACATTTCAATGTATTATGCCATGGGGATCCTTGGGGAAATAACATTCTATTCAGAAAAGACGAAAATGGTGATCTTAACACAATGTTTGTGGACTTACAAGCAGTAAAGTATACTACACCTGCAGCTGACTTAGTGCATTTCCTTTGGATATCTGCTTCAGAATACGTTCTTTCTAATCATATTGAAGACTTAATCCAGCAGTATTTTAAATCATTTGAGAAAGTTTTGAAAGATTTGGAGTGCAACCCTTTGTTCACATTTTCTGAGCTCTTAGAAAGTGTAGAATATATGCATATAATGGGATTTTGGCGGTTTGTTTTCCACTGTATGGTAGTATTTGCACAAGATGGTACTTTCCCAACACCGTCTATGAATGCTAGTGACAAAGAAAAGGATGACCTCATCAAACAGAACATAGAAATGCTAAAGAATGCAGGTGACGTCAGGTTGAATCACTGTTTGTTTCGTGCAAAGCTTGCTAGTTCACTTGGTATATTTAAATAAATCAATTACTTAACGGTATCACTTTATGAATGAATAAAATTTCCCTTTGGCTTCTTACAGTGGTGTAGTCCTATTTTGTTAACAATGGGGGTCTTAATAATTCAAAAAATTTGGTATATCATACCCTTCATAAAATGCTTACACACAACGTCCTATTTGATTTGCACCAAGGAAACACTAAAATAAAAAACTAAATTAGCAATTCAATTGAAGTTGATAGAGATCTCTGGTAGATTCGGTTTGTCATGTCTGCTTCGACTCATTAGCTGAATGGTGTGAAGTAACCGAATCCTCTACAAACTCAACTGACGGCATTCTCCTTACTAAGGCAATACAGTAGGCTCTTTATAATACAGTACGCTTTATAAATCAATTGATGATAAATCAAACCCTAATATACCCAAATTAGGCTGGGATTAATTTCTACATTGAAAGCAAATCCAGCACCCTGTTTAATAAATCCAATTTTTCTAAGAAGAGAATGACTGACTCATGTATTGCATCACCAAAATTATTGTAATTGCGATATTATAGATTTTATATTGAGATTAGAATTTTTGCTCAAGAGGTCACAAAGCACATAAATCCGTTGGAGGCCATGTAAAGTCTTGTGCATAATAGTTCGGACTGATTAAGTAATTGCAATTTTAAGCGACCATATAGCCCACATTTTTTAAAAATTCTGGTGAATTGTGAATTCATGCACAAAACATCCATCTATCCAATCTACTTTCAACTTCTTCGACGTCAAACGTGGGCAAACTCTGGAAAGACGGGCTAAATTTGCATGGGAATTGCCCGTTATTTAGAAGGGCGCCCCAGTTTAGCTAATGGCCTATTTTGACCGATTCTTTTATAATGCGAAATAATGTGAAATAATAGAAGATTCTGTTTGCCTTGATAATTGAAGAAATTAAAAATTGTTTTCTGCGGAATTTTTTCCATGAATTTTGAAAGTCTAATTTTTCGTATTTCGAATCTTACCACGCATTTTGTTGTGAATAATGATATAAGTGCTCAGCAATTGTCAGAAATGTTAAGCTTTGACCTAAATGCTAACAGGTACATTCTGAAATGAAGCATTCACACTTTCAAAGTACCAGTAACAACGAAGAAAACAACGTTAATGTGAAAAACATTAGTCCAAACTATTATGCTCAAGACTGTATATGATCCAGTGAGCATGGAATTAGTTTCTTGAAACAACATCAAAAACGGTTAGATAAGAGCGGTTGGGGAGGAACTAGTCAATGAAGAACCGAATTTAATTGGTGATGTTATAGTTCCGGAGGTGAATGAAGAAGATATACTTAATGAGCTGATCCACGAAATTGTGGATGTCGAGAGAAAGGAAATCGAACTTGACAAAGATAATGGTGTAAAAGTAAGTACTCCTGAGCCTTCAACATCTGCGGAAACTCTACATTGTTTTGTTTAATAGGAATATGGTCTCAATTGTCTTGGATACAGCAAAATGGGCCCCTTTGTCAAGCAATTCTTGATAAATTCATCATCTGCCAAAAACAAATCATTTGTTCATACTTCTATAAATTGCGTAGCAATAGGTATATATTTTAGAGTTTGTTATTTTTCTCTTAATTATTAAATCCTTTATATAGCATTAGAAAAGCGACAATAGATCAAAATGACAATTAAAACATTTTATGTTTGATTCATTATTCATTCAACAAAACAACTAGCAGATACATATACTTCCAATTAAATTTATAATCTCATTAAATTTGCTATTTGTAGAAATTTGGTTTCTATGCCATAATTTTTGCATTTCAAACAGATTTAAATTTATTCTCAAGTACTCGCTGTTCTAGTGTAAAAAATCCAAAATAGCCTGGTCCTAAAGAATTATTAAGCAGGGTCTACTGTATACTATCACCCAACCAACTTTTCAAAATTGGATATCAAGATCCTTAGATATCTTTTGTACTTCTCTTCTAATTTTGTCATTTGGGGTAGACCATGCAAATCTTATCACACAGTGATTTCAGGTGAAACTTGCATTGATTACATTAATAATTTCGTGAATTGCGAGTTCCAGGCTGTGGTTTACATGACCACTTTATAGATCAGTTCGCCACTGGTTAGCAAGGAACTTTCCTGGGTGGGCAGTGGATTGCTGGAAAATCAAAAGGAATAGTCTGAATTAAATAAGATGAGCCCCATAGGCCCCACTCTTAGCATCAAGAACTTAACAATAGGGGCCGTTTACATGACCACTTTATAGATCAGTTCGCCACTGGTTAGCAAGGAACTTTCCTGGGTGGGCAGTGGATTGCTGGAAAATCAAAAGGAATAGTCTGAATTAAATAAGATGAGCCCCATAGGCCCCACTCTTAGCATCAAGAACTTAACAATAGGGGCCGAGCCCCCGCCCTCTACACCCCTGGCTTCTTATACAATATGCTTCTCAATAGAAATTTGTCAAAATGATCTAGAGATGAAATCGGATCCAATCTGAAAATTCATTGTCCTAATATAAATATTTATTCTAACAATAAATAAATATGGGCTTAATATATATTTGTTTTTATTAAATGCTAATAGAAAATTTTAAGTGCTTCAACACTGTCTTGAGATGAAAAATTTACATATATGATACACCGAGTCGGGCTGGCATAAAAATCAATTCAAATGGAGTGAATCTTATCTAACTTGAAAGCAATGTGTTGAACAATCAATGGTAAATTTTGATAAATGCTCTTCTAGTACAACAATTTAATAGTCAATTTTGGTTAAGCAAACCAAAAAGTTTGAAAAATATTTTGTCAACGATCATAAAATGGGCCGAAAATTTTTGGCCAATGTCCCTCTATGTTTGAAATATGTTGTTTTTTATATATAATTGTGAACCGAAGAGAAGCAAATCCGTTTCTGATAGGCATGACTTCGATTATGAGTGAAAATTGATTTGCTCTGCCAAAATTCCAACAAATGTATTGCTTTCCTTATTTGTAAGCATTGTAGTAATCTAATTCCTAAAATTGACATCAACTATAATCATAGTAAATTTATAGAAATTAAATAGTTGAGTTTCTTATGGTATTAAAGCACTATTAATTTTATTATGTCCAAATCCCAAAATCACCATTTTGCAGTGTTAAATAAAACTTACTTCAAAATTGCAGCTAAGGCAATGAAAATAGCACAAACAATGGCAACTTAAAGAGTAAACCTAAAATACATATTGCAAACATTAAATTTTTTTTAGCAGAGTGCACTAAATTTGAGATTTAAATATAAATTTCGAATACTATTTTTCATTGAAATTCGATACGAGATTGGATTACAAATTTTAAATTATATAAAAGCAACATTACATAAATTTATACTCTATTATTGCTATGTCGAAGGTATGAAATTTTTTGTATAGTAATTATGATAATCACAAACATTCTGAAGACTAAGTTGATCTTGGCATTGAGAGTTGCTTGTAATGCATTTTACATCAAAATTTTTGATTGAAAAGCATACCAAATTATATTAGTATCATTAATTTTTGGCGATGTTTGCAGCAAATAAGGTATTCCACTTGCTTTTCTGTGCTTCTTCTGCTTTTCCATTTGCAAATTTATGCAAACAAATATTTTTGGTAGCTTTACAATTTTAACTATATGTTATGGCTGAAATGAATCACATTTTCAGATTTGAAATATTCAATTACAAAATTTCCCTTAGATTGAGGTTGTTAACACACTTAAAGTGGCATTCAATGTGCATAGTGTATAAAGCGTACAATATACAGAATTTTTAAAAATTTTTTGGATCCGAAACAGATCCGAGATCCGATCCTATTCCATCTCTGAAATGATCCATCATTTAATTAGCGTTAATGAGATTACGTAAAATCATTCTAGGCAATTTAGTAATGACGATTATATTTGAAATACAGCCTAAATTTCTTTTCTAGAAATTTCTTAGGTCGACGTTTGTCATGTGTAAGTGTAACCCTGTTATATATGTTCAAATTTTCTGTTTGAAAAAATTATAACATATATGTGCAAAATGAAATTAAAAAATAATTTATTCATAATTAATCCCGAACCTTGAAATTTGTCTATATGAGTACTTGAAATTAGGCAAAAATTATTTTTAATTATTAGAAAAAAATACTGTTTAAAAATTGTAATTTTTCTAAAATTGAAAATTAAATTTAAATTGGGCATTTTTGTATGCTTGTTGTTATTGGTTATAATAAAGAAATTCTATTTTCCATTACCAAATTAAAATCAATATAAATGCTAAGATTTCTAGCATTTTCTTCAAACCTTTGTTGGGTTAGTGTTGGTTTAAACTATATGCATAAAAGTTTGCTATTGTTACAAATGTGATTGGTTGATTAATTATCTATTAAGATCACAATTTCTTCTCATCGCTATCACTAAATAACCAATAGTGAGTTCGAGAATTGAAGGGTCTTTGGTTCCAAATCACACATACGTTAATTAACACGAATGTGCAGCCTACTCATTATTTTAAACTATATAGCTGGTTGTACGTTCTGGTATTTTAAGCAGTCCTTGAGCTATTTATGCAGACTTTGCATTGCAGAAGCCTGTGGAGTATTATTGCCTCAATTTTAATGTAAACAAATTAATTTTCCACTTCTTTGTCTAGATAAATGTAGATTGACATTGCGTCGTTTTCGTTGATGCCTGAATTATTGTGCCTCTAACCAAGGCGATCCTTAATAATAAGGGTCGCCTTAATCTAACTAGGATTTAATAAAACACACTGCCCCGCAGCTTGCCGTCCAGTGAGAAAATAGGAGGCCTAGATAATGAATGCTGTTCTCTAACACTGTGTTCCTCTAAGTGAAGGAATAAGCTAACTAGAGTAGTTAGTGCATTAACTAATGCCATCAATGTAGATGAAACTTTGCCTTGTGTTCATCACAGAAGTCAGAAAAATATATATTGTGGTGCTCAGTAAATATATTTTCAACAACTTTCAAAAAAAGAAGTGTGACAGCATTGGGAAAGATTCTGTTAAAAATTTTAAAAGGCGAAAACTTTCTGTAAAATAAATGTTATCCTTAGCTTTTTCACATTTATAACAGTTAATAGCGTAAAATCATCGCTAGAAAACAATATTTCAATCATTCCTAAAAATGTACTATAAGCCTCTATTTTTTCTTGTTGTCGGCAAGCTGCAGAGCCTTGTGTTTTAGTATGTCCTGCTCTAACCAATCAGATCATTACACAGCTCCAAGAGCATCTAGGCTTAGGTCAGCGTTTGCAGTGCCTTCATGTGAGGCAGCTTTCCTGTGTCACAGGTAGTTATGATCCGACATAGACTTGTTCGTAGGGAGATCCAATGTATCCACTTGATGCTTTCAATTCAAGTGTTCCATTGCTCCTATAGCAGGCAGACAGTGGACGCTCACTAGATACCACAGTTAGTAGCCTTGGTTGCTGAAATCTAGAGAGGCGCAACCCTCTCAACTCAAGTTCGGCCTTCGGCTTTACTCTGCTGATCAAACTCAAAACAGATCAGCACTCTGTGTGCCAGGGGTCGCCAGAGGTTTCTCAAGATGAAACCGGCCAGTACACTTCTAGGGGTATAGTCCGGACCCGGATCTTGGTTTCAAATAACGTGTTTTGTTTTAAGATTTAAAATTTTAATAACTGTTTCTGAAGCAAACTACGAAATTTCACATGCAAAATATTGTAAGTAATTTTTACATATTTCATTGAAAGTTTGATACTACTTTTAATAACATTGAATGAAATCACAAAAAACCTAAGAAATTGTATTTAAACTTTTTTTACAAATGATCCATAATCCTAAGAAATAACTCAGAAATATGAATATTTTCTTACAAAGATAAACATAGTCATTGTTGCGGTATAGCGCGATAAAATTTCATTTATTGCGGTAGCTTGCGGTAAAAAACGGATATTGCGGTGGTTAGCGGTGAAGTTTTTTTCTCTGCGGGGGCAATAATTTTAAAAACCTATACCGCACACACCTCCAATAAAATTAATTAACCATTTGTTTCCGTAAAACGGTGAGAAAACCCACGATGCGTTATATACAAATGTTGACAGAGAACATGGTTGCATTTATAGATTTTTTTAAATAGTTACTTTGTTTGTGAAAAGCTCCTCATTTAAAAATAGGAACATGCGCATGCATGAAGAAGCATAAATAGTTTTATTTCTAAGATGTATTAAAATTGCACCAATTTATTGTTTAAAATCCATTCCCATAATAAATTTATAATAATGTTTGAACTAACTATACCATAATATAGAAAGTAAGGAATAACTTTGCCCATGTCGACTAGTGCGTCAATAACTTTAAACGCAAAATATCCACGCACTTTGTAAGAACTAGGCCCATTTGCAAAGACTTAATAGCAGCTTTTTAAGCAGCGTTAATGTTTATAGTAAAGCAATTCTTGTGAATATTGCAAAATGTAATCAAATTTGAATTTTATCATGAAAATGGTTAGTTTAATAGCAAAATCGCATTTAATTAATATAACAATAAAATTTTTACAATAACATCATGTTTTAACTTATGTTCTTCAATAGCAAATCATAATTTCATACCTTAAAGCATTGCGTTATTATCTTAGAATATCTGTAAAGCACATTTAAGGAAGTCAACGACTTGCAAACAATTTAAAGGTGCGTTTAAGTGCTTAATGTACTTTAAAAGTTACTGACGCACTCTTTTACATTGATAAATATGAACATTACAAATTTTTTACAGATTGCAAAACAAACAAAAGGAATTATATTTGTCAAGTATTGATGATAAATATATATATATATATATATATATATATATA
>CABFPE010000407.1:296912-307487 GCA_900660155.1 Hofstenia miamia | reverse complement strand
TATATATATATATATATATATATATATATTATTTCAATTTAAGAGAAATAAAATACAAAATAAAGACAAATGAACAACGCTATTATCATATTTCTACAGTAATAATATGTGAACTATTCTGCTCTAAAATAACTTCACAATGCTAAGGTAAATTTCATCAATATTCATTGATTGTATCACTGGGAAGTTTAACTTTGCAATTATAAAGTCAAAATTAGTCCCGTTTCCAGTAGAAGATTTTTCAACACGCGTAGTCAAATTCATTGTCAAATCGTGCATCAAATCCCATAGCCGTTATTGACAACACATCACGTGGTATGAAAATACTTTCCATCGTCTATTGCAGGAACGTGGACAGCTACGAGCATCTGGGGGACCAACTTTCTCATAGTTAGGGACCTAGTGTGTTTTTCTAGGATTTTTGTTTATCTTTAAATAAGTTTTTCAAATTTTTCATAAGGTAGCAAGAACTTGTACTTCTTAGTACCATTTTTGAATGTCGAACAGCTGTATGTGCAAAAAGAACAACTAATAGGTTTCTTCGAAAAAAGTGTGAAGGGGAAAGGGTGGTAAGTCTTCCCGTGGCCAAGTCATTGGTCTTCTGATAAATCTTTCACTGAAAACGAGGTCCTAGTTATTCACATGAGGATACTACCTAGCTTGCAGGACGCTTAAAAATAGGTAGCTTAGATTAATCCAATTCAAACAATATGTAACGTCTTCTGAAGTTCATAACTTACTATTCTTACTTTGAAAAATAATCTACATAAGTACGATGTTTTTATCAACACAGCATCAAAAGAGGTCAATGAAATGGAACTCTCGGATATTGAGGGCTTAGTGTAATATTTTGTGCGCTACTTTGTAATTTCTGCTGGAGATCTACATGGAGTTTAGTGTTTCTTGAAATACATTGTCAGAAATAGATATATAGAATAGATAGAAAATTCTCGTGACTCAATAGATCTAATGAACTTCAATCAAATGAATTTAAGAATTAGTATCTTCAAACAACGAAGTGTAATCATGCTCCATTTAGAGCACGTATACCCAGTCCGGGCCTGGACTAGAGAAGCCCGTACCCATACGCCTTTTTCCATGCCCGATACGAGCTCTAACCTAGGTTATAATGATTACCAACTTGTCAATCATTAAATTTAAGTTCTCGGATATATTAAATGAACATAATTGATTCAGAGCCAATTGGTATAAAAACAAAAACGGGGTGGCCATTATATGTGGATGGGGAGCATGACCCTCTTGGCCTCCCCGTCTGTACGCCACTGACTATTATTTATTAGAATAAATAATAAATTATAATAATAAATAATAAATGTTTTATTAAATATTTTGAAATACATCAAAATATCTTATTAATAGATGAAAAACATCGACTGGGGAACACATTCTCAAATTTTCTATGCAGATGTTTTTGTGCTTTTGGTGGATTTTTTCGAAATCTTTCTAACGCATATGGCTGACGTTCTGGAATAATTCCAGAAAGAAGATGATTATCATTATTAATAATATCTTTATATAAAGAATTGTCACTAAATTTGATAACATTATGAATTGAAGTATATTCTGTAATCACTTTAATCCTAACCGCTTTTCTTTGAAAACAATCAATTTTTTGTTTAAGAGTGTTTGAGCAGCTTCCCCATACAGTGCAGCAATACCGTAGTTTACTCATTATAAGAGATTCATACAATAAAGAGACCTCTTTATTTGAATATCCATATGCCTTAAGTCTACGAAGCAAGTAGAGATCAGTATTAACACGATTTAATAGTTTTTCGACATGCTCATTAAAACATAGCTTTTCATCAAATGTGACTCCCAAAATACAACTAGAAAAAAACTCTGTTGAAGAACGTTGGACACACAGGACTTACCTTCAATGGAATAATCAGTTGCTTTGTCTTATCAACATTAAGGCTGAAATTATGCTCATGGCACCAGTTCTGCACATATTCCATCAATTCTATTGTAGGATCAAAATCAGACTTAATACCTATAATGAGATTGTTATCTGCAAACTTAACCATGATGGTGTTAGGTATTGATGATTGCAAATCATCCTTGAGGAACTCCACAATTTGTGAAGATTATTGTGGACATTTGACCATCAATTGTTGTGAATTGACATCTATCAGACAGGAAATCCACGTACAAATTAATTATCGCATCATTTAATTGTGGAATTTTTCGAAGCTGAGATAGAATAGAAATAGGTAGAATCATAAATGATTTTGGGTAAATTCCTTTTTGGATGCACAAATTATATATATAGTGAATTGGTACGGACAAATTGTGAGCATTTTATACAAAAACCCAATTCGGTAAGTTATCTAATCCAGGTGAAGTTGAAAGATATTTTCTAGTTTAATAATTGATGCCCACCTGCCTATGAGGAAATTCTATATTTCAAGGACGTCAACAGCTGCCATCACTGAATATAAAATACATCTATATGGTGCAAAAATGTTTATTTTTTGGATTATGTTATTGTTCAAATCGAGCGTTGGACGTAATCATGTTTATGTCAGTGTGGAACCTCCATTAGATCTGAAAAAAATCGCAACAATTCCGGATGCTGGTCTGTAATGATTGCATACTGTTAATGCAAACTAAGCATAAAAGTGAATACAAATAAAGATTTGATCAGCCTCAAAGTTAAGTAGTTTTTTTCAATTTTAAACTGCGATTTTCCTTAAAACATTTTAAAAATTTAAGGGCACTCGACTCAGGAACAAAGAAAAATATTCAAAAAATGAAAATACTACCGCCTATTTCATATACATATTACGATCCTGCCCTTTAGAAATTCGTTACAGTTGGGATTAGGCTGTATATCCCCAGAAAAATAATTATTCAAGGTTGTAATGTCCTTCCATTGGATTTATAACTGATAGTTTTCTGAACCTTAATTTGAATGAATTTCAAAAATAGGAGTTTTCACCAAAAAAGCGTTACTATTTTCAAATATTTCAGACACAGCAATATATTTTTATACATTTTTTCACATAAATCTGTTAATAACCCACTATTTCCAAATTTCGTAATAGGCTGGGAAATAACTTTTTCAACACATTGAAAAAACTGTTCATACATTTAAGATGATTCCAAGCTAGTTAAGATTAAGCATTGCATTCGAAAAATATGAATCTGTTATTCTGACTAACTTTGAGATGTCATTATAACGTTAATCTTTAGGCATCCATGTAAAAATTTGCATTATTTATATCATAGCCTATTGTACTTGTATAGACTACAAATTATTTCTACAGTGCCTCATTGCCACTCGCATTGGATTCAGTGCTAGCCAAATCTAATTATTAGTACCATTAAATACTTACGTCCCAAATTGTCCAGGGAAGCAATTTCTATAGTAACCTAAGGAATAAATTTTTTGTAAAATCTTGTTCTAATTACAAAAGTTGTCAAACATCAAAAAAAGTGGGAAGCAATTTATATATATAAGGTCACCACGAATCCAGTTCCTTCAAATATGATCCCACATCCACTAAAATATTTAGTTCCATATATCAGTCCCGTAAGAGTAGATAGTTCTTCAAAAAATAACTTAAACCCAACTGTTACTTGTGAAAGCAATGTTTGTAATCATTGCAGATTTGAACCATTGTCTTCATCATTGTAATACAAAAGAATCTTGTGAAGTAGTGCTTCACAAAAACATGGCTTGTGCACTCTATACAAAAGTTAGGAGTACTGTATACAAAGAAACTAAAAGTGTGAACAGTGATTGGCATGAAAAAGTAGCAAAACCCAGCTTAACAGTGTTAATGAGATCAACAAACACCTTGAATTTTGTATATAAATCTACAGATTACATGAAACAAGAAAGAAGTGGTAACATGGGAAGTTACTGGATAGGTTTGAACCGGCTCTCAGCAATAACTTTAGCTAACAAGGTCACTATGAGGATGCAATTTATGGTTTACAGGGACAAGAAAATATATAGTTTGTCATTCAAGAACTTTCAAATATTAGGAGAAGAGAAAGGTTATGCAATTATGATGAATGGTACAACAGCTGAAGAACGCTTTATTAGCGACTATCATTTTGGTGGGAGATTTTTTGATTACGACAACGATAATCCAAATCATTGTGCGGGCATACATTTTGCACCAAACTGGTACAAAAACTGTGCTAAATTTACATGGTTTAGTGTCATGCTTGGCAATAATTTTGATCTAGATGGTTGTACTGGCGCTTGTTTGAATCCATTAGCTTTTATACGTATGGGATCAAATGCCAATGTGAAATTTTTGACATGGATCAAGGTAAAAGTCGATTTTACAGATTAAGAAACTGCTGTTAACTGAGAATCAACTATGAATACTATGAGACATAATTACTAAACAATATATTATTTTTTCTTTTTTATTTGACAATTTTATCAAAACAATTGACGCACAGAAATGTTTGCCCCTATTTTTAACGGTACAACTCCTTAGTATAAGCCACCACACAGTATATAAAGAAAATCATATCAAAATCATTTTGAAAGTGATTCGCCATACAAACGAAATTATTCACTACATCTATTATAATGGAAAATTTATTTATATTCACGACTAAAGTATATAAGCCTATAAATGTACACTATTGTCTTATCTATTTTAGAGCTGGAAGCTGACTAATATTTTGTGACTTGCCAGTTCAGGGATATTTTCCGGTAAGCAAATATTGAAAAAATTATGTGCACAGTCAATTAGCATTGAATCGACTTGTATATTTTAGTGACATTCTTGCTTTGCCATCTTTGTTATTGCGGAACATTATCTGTAAATTGTATTTGATTACAGATCCACGAAATGCATTTATCATTTGCGATTTCAAATTTCAATACAAATGTATATTGTTTTTTGACTTACGTGAATATATATATATATATATATATATATATATATATATGTACATTAATACAAAAGTAAAATTATACCTTGTATGCATTTGAAATGTTCATTTTTGGGCTTTACATATTTTTAATATTCTGATAGAATGAAATTATATATTAAAAATTATTTCAAACGTGTAATTTTCATGTGTTACAAAAAATTTTCAAATGATTATGAACATTTACTAAATTTCCAATAAATTTAATCAGTTAAAAAAATTTCAAAGGTACGACATCATCAAACGGCTAAATCTCAAAAAGAGTTAATAAGAGTTCTTTTCTCAATAATTAATAGGAAATATATTATTAAACTTCTTTCAAGAACTAGTTTGCACTTGCATATTATATAAAATGTTTTAGAAATTCTTTATTCCATGTTATGCAATAATATTAGTAATTAAAATTATTTTAATGAAAACAAATAATAGATACACAAAAACCGGGGTTTTCCTGACGTTACCTAAGGTGACAAAAATTGAATTTTAATTTTAAGATAACTAAAGTTGCTAAGTTATAACCACGATTATAAGAAGTCTATCCAATGCCAAAGCATCAATTCACTTAGGACTAAATTTTGTGTCTGACAATATTGATTTGATTGAGTTCTAAGTTTAAATTAGAAATAGGAAAAATTTAAGAATTTTGAAATTCTACTCAATTATAGATGATATATTGGAATGTCCAGGAAGTACTATGGACATTAGTAGACAAACAAACACAGGGCGAGCACGGACTATGGTAAATCAATGAACATAAAATAATGTCATTTTGTTAAAGGCATTGGGCCTGATTACTGTAACGATTAATAAAAATTAATTTAAAAGGGAAAATCAACCTATTTGATGTTGATGAAATACTTCCATATTGTTAAAAATAGTCCTGAAATTTGGTTTTTCATTATATAGTTCAGCATATATTTTGAAATTTGATGATGCTAAAATCTTAATGCAACTTTGCGCCCTTGTTTAATAATATTTTTCAATTCACCAAAAAATTCACAATGGTTCAACAACATGGTTGATATAATAATTTGCAAGCTGGGCCTAAAAAATTCTGGTCGTGTGCATCTCTGCTGTAAACGAAATGGCTGAGCGGGTTTCTGCTTTTAGAAGTTTATATAAAAACGCACATTTTTTGTTGCAACCTGCGAGTATATGCTAGACATATATAATGTTACATTAACTTTTGAGCATCCCTCAAACTTTGACGCTGAAAGTGGTGTCGCACAAATTCTTTCAAATTTGGAACATCAAGAAACTAAGCAAAACATTGAAAATTTTTCTCCGAAAATTTACAATCGATGTTATCGCAAAAAATATTTACTAGAAAGTACATAGGCCTTCTTGGCAACTTCAGTTTAAAAACAACAAATTTGAGTTATTGTTTGAAGAATAAACAGCTTTCAATTTTTACATCTCTAGTTTAATAATTCATTTGTGGGATAGGTCATTGAAGATATTTTTGATACATTGCGTTTTTATGTAATTGCTTTAAGGCGAATTTAGAATCAATGCTGGACACTCGCTTATTTAAAATATTCAGGGTAGATGGGTATCACATAGATAGTTAACATCTGCAAAAGGGGGTCTACGGTATAAAATAATATTGCTAACTCACTTAAACATTGCGATCTCAGATTTTTGCCAACATGTTTGTTTTACTAACCTTACCTTGGGAGATACGATGGTTGTTTTCGGGAAATATGAACTTGTTGATGAACCTCTCACATTGAATGAAAACAGAAAGAGTAGTAAGGTCGATAAATGCCAATATAAAAATATTTGTTTCCAAAACCAGAGAAGAAAGGACAGGTTTGGCTTTTGTGGTCTCGTATTACCTAAATTCTTGTATTCCTTACACTTACTCTATTTTGCAACGGTTAAATATCTGTTTGAGATAAGATAAGCAAATCCACAGTTCTAAATTGATGCCATGCTTATTTACTCATATAACTTGAACTCGAGCGCTTTAATTAAGGAAATTTTTATACATTCCAGACATTTGGAAATTAGCAACAAACCTACATTAAACTTTAAAAACTAGAAAATATAATCAATTGTTGAAGCATAAATGTACGCTCTACAGCGGTAGTGGACAAAAGTGTTTGCAACAAAATATTTATCAATAAAGTATAAATAACCAATATAATAATGACTTTTATTTGGCATGAAATTCTCTTGGGAAACTTGGCAGGAATGCTACGCGACAATGCCTGACCCTTCCCACTAATAATATTAGTAATTCTTAGTTTTATAAACTTGTATATTGCAGAATTGTCTATTTTGTTCCATTCTTCATCTTAGAACTCATCTAATGAAGTTGGGTTTCGAAGGCTTACACGGTTTTTCCATAGGTTCCTAAACTGGCTTTAATACATTGCTAGAAAATATCGCAATCTCTCTGTGTGAATACCCAAGATTTAAGGCTGTGTGAACGCCAAAAGCTCGCTCTAGCAAGCACAATCTTTCTGTGTGAATGCACCCTAATTCTAATAGTTTTACTTTTACGTAACATATCGATTTTTCCGCATTTTTTGTGGTGTTTTTAGATTTTAAATATCTTTATTAGTTCGTGAGTTATAAACTTTTAAAAATTGTTTGGGGAAACCATAAAAATTTCGAAAAATTCCAAGTAGAAAACGGGCTAATTATCAATAAATCAGTCGTCTGAAGAAAGTAGCTTCAGAGAAGGTTTACGTTAAAATAATCAAAAAGTGTTGATGTCGACGGCGTTGTCCCATCTTATTAAAAAGCAATGACGGGCTTGTATGCAGTTGAGGGAACTCTTGGGAAACTTTCGGCATGAATTCAAGGGCACTTACGGAACAAGGACATTTAGCTATGCTTTATGTTCCCGGATTGCCGTCAAACAATTTATCGACTGACAAAATTTAGCTTTCTAAGTGAAATATCAATCTTTATGATGCATTTCAGGAGGATAAGGAACATACTTCCTCCTTCGTGGATAAAGTTCAATCTTTGATTCATTCGAGAAGAGCACCTCTTTGCAATTCGAAAGGGACAAGATATCTTGATTTTTTTTCAATAAATATTTTGACCTGCTACGACTTATCTCGTGACAAGTTAACGTGCATTTTAAATGGCTAATTCAAAATAAATCGTGTTACTGAATATTGCTAGAGTATGTACGGAGTTAATACGACATATTTCGTACCCGTTTGATATCTCGCAGGGGCATTCTCGCTTATAGGCTTCGATTAAGATGTCTAAACAGCATATATCGTTAATAACCCAATAAAAATTGAGTTCGTTTTAACGCAAATTCGGAAAAAATTTGGTCTCTTAATGGGTTAAATAACATCTATTGGATAAAATTGTGACCATAGGTTCTTCTATTTTTAGTTCTCTGTGGACCGTAAAATTATTGGATGAAATGTTGCAAGCTCAATTGCTGTATTTTTATTAGCAACTGTAATTGGAGACAATTTAATCAACAGCTACCAGAACAATAAGTTTGTAATTACAACAGAAGACAGGTACCTTAACTATCACTAGCTGGTAAAAACTTGAAACAACTGCGTTACAAGTAAATTTCCTCAAAAATGTTCTTTTACAAAAACCTGTGTCCACGACTGTAACTATATTAATATTTTGCAAATTATCTACACTTTTGTTAATATAAGTCTTGTTAGTATATTTTAAGACTTCAGCAGAAATACAATACACCAAAACAAGTTAGTATTTTAATTGAAAATTATTTTTTTAATAATTAAATTTCTAAGACCACTATTTCATAAACTACAACAGTATCTTAAGCATAACTTTATGTTAATTAAAAGCAAGATGCGCCACTATTAAATATTCACTTCATGTTTGACGTACTTTGGTTAAGATAAATTTGATATTCTATGTTCATGGGATTTTTCATTGATTCAATTCCACATCAAGAATAAATTTTTTAAATTTATTAAAAATCAGCAATTATAGGACGATTCATTTAGCTTCCTAAATTAATATTCAATATTTCCCTATTGGAGGTTTTTTGAATGACTTTTGAAAGTGCATTAACATAATTTAAATTCTATCAAATTTATTAAATTGTCAAGATTGACTGAAGAATTTATTCCTTAATACAAGGCTTTTATCAAAGGAAAATTATGATTTTCTAATTATTTTGTAAATTTTAAAATTATTTTATAGACAATTTGTATAAAACGCAGCGATAGTTTTTTAAGCTAGTGATTCCAGTTCAGGATCAGTTTTTCTGTTATTCATCGATCAAATAGACTGGAAAGTTTTTTCTATGGTTGCATTGGCTTCATTGTATGCATGTCTGGCATAATCAAGAGCTTACAGTCAGTTAATATTTATCAATTGTACGAAGAATTTCTCTTAAAATTAAAGTCTTAGATGCTTCAATTTGCATTAATGAGTAATTAAGTTTTAGCGAAGTTCTATTTCTAAAATTATATTCTTTGACATTTAAAGTCATGCTCCCGAAACCGCTTGCAACTTTCGCCGTAGGCGTTCATTTAAAATGACATGAGGCTAACAAACTTTCATTCATATACGTATCTTTTATCAGAATAAATGATTTTCATCATAAATGTCCACGTCCACGCTCTCAAAAAGTTCGATAGAAAGATAATCTCGTGATATGTAAATTTTGACGAAAAATGAGTTCTAGCCGTTCCAAATGGTGACTTTGTTTAAATTTGATGTCCTATTCACTACCTATATACATATACTGATGTTTCTACCCAATCCGAATACATATCCATCTTTGCTTGTGTGCCCACTAGAATAATTAAAATTTTGCACCGATAATATTTTACAAATCTTTATATTTTAACCTATTATAACATTAAAATATACAGGCCTGTCGTCTGTTCCATCTCATCCCACGGAATTCCAATTGAAATATTAATGTTAATACTAAATAAAATGAATTGGTTAATATGAAGATTTTGAGGAAATTTTCAAACTATACGAATATGAAACCACTTAATTGATTGGCATTAACCCGATTTGACCGGTGATTTTTCGACTCTGGAAAACGAGGATTTCTTCCCTTCCCTAACCTAACTCTGCATTAGAAAATGACACTAAGACAAACCCATGCATAAAGATTGTTCAATATTAAAACTATAAATTTGCAATTGTCAGAAATTTGATTCCGTAATTATTTTTTAATGACAGCTATAATATTGGAATGAACTTTACACTACCCCAAAGTTTGTAAGGTACAATAGGAGAGTTTGTTAGTATTTTAAGGAGCAGGATCTTTAAATATTCAATATTATTGTGGTAGAGAACAAAAACATGCAGTAAATTTGTTAAGAAACCACAACGGTTCTTAGCAAGGAGATACCTAACAAAGGCAAGGACTTGGGGACGGTGAGAAAACTTTTTTATTTCCCTAAATCTTATCAAGATTGCATGATACTAATTTTTGAATTGCTGTTAACCTTGAGATCTATTTAAGCTACAAGAATAGATGACTTTACTATTCAGGTGAAAACAAAATTATGCAATCCGCTCATATCGATTTTGTACAAAAACATGCGGGCTCAGTGAGTATCAGTTCTTAGAAGTCAAAATGACACTAAATCAGTTTTATTTTTAAGTACATTATTTTCTAGCATATTGTAGAGAATATTTTTATTGCTTTGCATTTCACTCTGTAGTTTA
>CABFPE010000407.1:269133-288691 GCA_900660155.1 Hofstenia miamia | reverse complement strand
ATATATATATATAATAAATTAGTTTAAATTAATTAAAGTTAGGCGAACTTGTAGAATAGCGACACGCTGACGAATTAAACTTTAATTTAGATTCAAAAACGGTGGGAAATACAATGAAATTCACAAAAAGTTTGAAATATAATCGATATAGATCGATAACTTGTCATAATTCACCATATTTGTAGCACGCGGTATTTATTTAAGCAACATGGTTTATGAAACTACAAAGTAATATAAAAATAATTATTTTTAACTATAAAGAATTACAAAATATAACAGCATATTTAAGCAAATCTATAAACGTTTAGTTTAAATCAAGTCTATATCTTAAGTAAAATTTCTTCATTAATTGGAAGTAACAATGTTTTTGGTTTAATATTAATATTTAGCACAATTGAATATCATTTTATAATATATAGAATTCTAATATGAAGTATTCAACTTATAGAAATCACTAACGTGCTGCAGATTAGGTTGATCTTAGAGGTCCTCAATTCGATAGATGTTGAGGTTAGGCCCTGATTTTTACAAAATGCAAAAAACAAATGTTTCCAGGTTTTTCTGAGTTGATCAAATTACATCTCACATCTTTTTCTTTAAATAGCAATTTTGACATGAACATGTTTGCATTAGCATAGAGAACTTTTCCAATACTTCTATTTGAAAAACTTCTATCAGTGACTCATTGTAATGTAACTACCACCACGACTACCATGTTAGAACGTTTAGCAAAATAGCACTGGAACTGCCGAACACAGCGTTTTAATTAGCCATTATAGCATCAAATCAGTTTTTTCACATTTTTTAGCACAACCATTTTTAAACAACGCGTTGACCGAATTACATTCTGACAAGCCTGTAGCCAGACCAAATCCTCAGGGGGGCACACCTATGACGTAATGATATATTGAAAGCTGATTAGTGGTGTGTTTTTAAATGTTCAAAGGGGGTACCCTTTTATATTTTTTTGGCACTACTGCTTACATTTTTCTCAGAAGGGGGCACAGATTTTCCCAGGGGGGCCGTGCCCCCCTCGTGGCTACAGCCTTGCATTCTGAACAATGTTTTTTTAAAACTGCACTCATTGCATATATATTTATATGCTATGTGTAAATTCATCTTAGTCTACGACACTTATTAATGCGGTTTAACCTTAAATTTAAGTAAAGAACTCATTTAAATAAAAAATTCAAAAATATTGAGAAGCAGAATGGTCGTCATTCATATTAAATTAAACATGAGCATTACTTATTTGAAAATTTCATTACAGATTAGAGATATTCATTATGTGTTTTGAATCACACATTCAAATTCGGTAGAATATTGTCAAATCGATAGTTCCTTTCCACCCAAAAGCCAGAGAGCAGCGTTGACAATGACCCATTGGTCGTTAAAACCCATGAGTCAAATGTGTCACTTTTTGGAGGGTCAGGTTGGTCATTCATCTTGGCGTGGTTCAAAATTAAGGACAGCAGTTATACCTCTCCTGCATGCAGTTATAATTTTAATTTTTGTATTTTCTAGCAAAAAGGCAAGGAAAAGTAATTGTAGGAGTGGTCTTGGTGGCAGACTTGCCCTGCCACCGTGTCAAGGGGCCACACTATCGACAGTGGACTATTAAAATCTCTTGCCTACATAAAGTGCAAAACTACATCAGTTATTTTCACGTAACAATTTTGAAACAAACATGTGTAAACAAACTATTAATTACAGTATACAACATTTCTTGTATTAAATTTTGATGTACAAGGCGAATTTATAGCAAACTTCAAAGCAATCTGGAACTGCCTTGTTGTCTCACTATATTATAGACAAGGAGCACTATACAGTGATGGATACAGATAAATTTTTTAGAGGAGGCCCAATGTAAAATAAAATGCTAAGTGTATAATTGGGTACTAGAGAGGGNGTTGACAATGACCCATTGGTCGTTAAAACCCATGAGTCAAATGTGTCACTTTTTGGAGGGTCAGGTTGGTCATTCATCTTGGCGTGGTTCAAAATTAAGGACAGCAGTTATACCTCTCCTGCATGCAGTTATAATTTTAATTTTTGTATTTTCTAGCAAAAAGGCAAGGAAAAGTAATTGTAGGAGTGGTCTTGGTGGCAGACTTGCCCTGCCACCGTGTCAAGGGGCCACACTATCGACAGTGGACTATTAAAATCTCTTGCCTACATAAAGTGCAAAACTACATCAGTTATTTTCACGTAACAATTTTGAAACAAACATGTGTAAACAAACTATTAATTACAGTATACAACATTTCTTGTATTAAATTTTGATGTACAAGGCGAATTTATAGCAAACTTCAAAGCAATCTGGAACTGCCTTGTTGTCTCACTATATTATAGACAAGGAGCACTATACAGTGATGGATACAGATAAATTTTTTAGAGGAGGCCCAATGTAAAATAAAATGCTAAGTGTATAATTGGGTACTAGAGAGGGCATACAACTATTGAATTTTCAATTTTTTAAATTCAGCACTATGCCATTGACTACGCAATTAATACACTGGATGCTTCACTGATATCATGTTTAGGCCATAAAGTACATAAATTCCCACTTTGATTGGATAACAATAATTGCGTTCCTCTTACGTATGTGTTACCACTTACGCTCATTGGTGAAATTCGGCCTAAACTTGAAACAGTGTCGCATCCATGTATAATCGCGTAATCCCCGACTATGCACAGACTTCACCATCATCATCATCTACTGACTCCAAAGTGGAAACAGAATTTTTGCAAATTTTCAATTTTTTTCAAATTGCAAATTACGCTTTAATAATAGCATGTTGTGTTTTTTAGGGGATTTTTGCATTATGTACTACAAAATAGACAAACAATAATTATCAACAATTAACAAAATGTTATTTAAACAAAATAAAAACATAAAATCAAATAAAGAGCATGTAAATACAAATGAGATTCAAAAAATGTGTATGTTAATTCCCAACATCAAGAGGTTTTGTTTTCCACAGGATTATATTAGGCAACGTTCAATTCCTCAGTTAATTCCACAATGCTAACATCAAGACGATTTTGAACTTGATTTAAAATCACAGTATCTTCATAACTAGAAACGAATGGGATTGCCAATCATTTGTAGTATATGGAGGCGATACGAATAAAAAAAGCAGGATATATGCCATTATATATTATGTTTTCACACACGTTGTATTTTGTGTTGCATTGTTTTGAGATAAATAATACAATTTGTTTCCCGCGAGAGTATAGTAATAATTGTTCCATAAAACGGAGGGGAAAAGATAAAACGTAACGTCAATCAAATAATACACTGTTAAGTATTGGTGCGTGTATAATTTTAGATTAACTTGTAACATGGCCGATATGGAACTTGACGCATATTCGCCACAGACAATCCAAAACAAAGCTCTTTCAGGCGCACTTACATTTAAGAAGACAAAGCAGTCTTCGTCAACATCTGATGTGTGGAAACAATTTGGAGATGTTTGTAAAGAAGATGGTTCTGTTTTCTTTGGATGGGTAGGCTACTTTTTGTGCAAGCCTTGCTATTTGCATCAGAAGATGGTGAATAGCGTGGTCAAGAAAATGGGCATGAAGAATTTTTGGACCATACATTTCATACTTTCGTAGTTGTAAAAAGACTGCTGTTAGTGCGCTCGGACAATGGAGCTCCCATTCAGGAAGAAGTGAGACACTTCAATTGCGCCAGCAGAGCTAGCTTTAGTTAAGAGGGATGCTGTTTATATTGTATCTGACGGTTATTTGTCATTTAATTTTGTGAAATCGGACGGCTTTTCCAGATTTTCACAGAGAATGGTTTCCATTGGTGCGAAATATAGTAATATAAAAAGCAGCGGAGTCTTATACAGTCGAAACACCATTCAGGCCGAGGTGCTTTGTTTCCGCGAGGATGTAAGATCAGAACAGAAGTAGCTGCAGCCAGCAAGCAGCATGAGGTATCATTTGTGATTTTACGACCGATGACGAGAGAAAACTCTTCTTAACCCTAGAATGCATGAAAAATCAAACTACTTAAAATGCACAACCTGGTCAATTGACCTTTTAAAAAATATACTGGATATTAGGTGTAGATATTATTCAATACAGTAATTTTTATAGTGCAAACAATTAAAAAGCTAAAGCATTATGTTGATGAACAATTTTTACAAATAATCAGCGCACAAGGACCACATGTGGTTTTTTTACAAATGCTGCAATTTTTGGTTGATTTGTTTTTTTTACAAATGCAACAAGATTTTCGGTTTTTCGCTTCAGGATACTTTTCTGTATTATCCAGAATTCTCATTTTTTCCTGGATAGCAGTAGGTATCGATGTTTGATGGCCTTTTCTTTCGTGAATATGTGCTTTACACAGTTTTTTAGAGAGTTCTATTAAAAATTCACGACGAGAGTTTTTGAACAACTTTAATTTTTTGCAAATTATGAAAGAATTTAGACATGCAATGTCTACAATATTTCCAAAAACGTTTACAGGCCACCTTCGTGTAGCCGTCCTTGATGTATAGTACTTGAGCATTTGATCTGCAGTATCAACTCCGCCTTTTGTTTTATTATAGTCGAGTACCATTTGAGGTTTGAACTTTGGCGCAAGACCTGTTTGAGGAAATGAGTGCATAGTAGATATCAAAAGAACATTTTTATTCCGTTTGGCTTGATAGCTCACTAGAATCACATTTGAATCTTTATCTTGAACATATGTGCTATTGAATAGATCCTTAGGAGCATTTAATTCTTTAGGAACTTCTCTACGGTTTGAACGAATTGTTCCCAAGTATGTTGTCTTTTTCTGAAGGAGCCTTTTGCAAACTGATAGTGAGGAGAAGAAATTGTCTGCTGTTACATTCAATCCCAACTCAAAGTAAGGTTCCATTATTTTCAGAATAATGTGCTCTCCTAAACCACAGTTTTGTGGCCTGCTTTCATCACGGCCAAGATAAGGGAAACCACCAAGCACGTAAGAGCTTTCTGAGCAGCAAAGAAGCCAAAATTTGATGCCAAACTTGTCCGGTTTTGAGGACATGTACTGCGTAAATGGGCATCTTGTGCGACATCCCATCAGTTGCTCATCAACAGTAACGTTATTGTAGGGTTTATAACATTTAGCTGCATTTTCAATTACATTGTCCCATAAACTTCTAATATGACAAAATTTATCACTTGCTTTGCGAGCTGATCTAGTATTCTTGTCATCAAAACGCAAATGTTTGGTGATGAATTCGTATCTTGCAATGCTCATTGTTGCAGAAAATATAGGTCTGCCAGACTCTAAATTCCATAAACTGCGACGTGGCTCATCACGTCCTTTGTATACTCCTCTTGCAATTGTAAGGCCAATGTATGCTAAAATTTCGTCTTCTGAAATCAATAACTCTGTTGAATTAGGGGATTGCATTATATGCTGATTGGTGAATCTAAGCAAACCATCAACACTTGAATGACCAAAAATTTCAAAAAAGACATCATTGATTTCTTCAACACGATTACAGATGAACGGAGTTGGTCCGCCTTTGTGTCTAAGTATATTCGCAACTGAAGTCTTCTGAAATGTGGTATAATCAATTGCAGATGTCCATTCAGTCCCGTCTTTTGCAATCATTACATTGTCAGTAGATCTTCCACTACTGTCAGAAGTATTTGTGTTCAAATTAGCATCATCTCTTGAGAGTGAGTCATCTGAATCAGAACTGGTTGTAATTGGAGACATTCTTTGACCTTCGTCTGAACTTTGTAAATCAGAGGAGCTTCCACTGTCCTGTAAGGAAGCTAATATTGTGTAAGCATTGTGCTTTGAAGATCTCATTGCAAAAGTATTGAATAATTGAAAATTTGAGCAAAACTACTTCAAATGTTGGAAAAGTTTTAAATGAAGGTCAATTGACCAGGTTGTGCATTAAGCATAAATTGTGGTTTTGTGCAGTTGATAATTAGCCAATGGCATTGGTTTTCTGTGAAGATGTTTACGAAGTAATTTGATGTGATGACACAGCAGGATATCGAATTATGACATGTACCCACTGAGAATTTCTCATAGTGCGTGAGTAAAAAGGTCATTTGACCGCCTTATGCATTCTAGGGTTAATGGAATTTATTGTATTTTGGATAACTGATAGCGGCGATCTTGCACATACAAGTGTAGTCAATTCGAGGAAAATCATACCGATGTCCATATATGCAAACAGGTTGATTAGTATTTGAACGAATTAGGTTGTGATATCGATGTTGGTCATTTAAATCGCATGATTTAAATCAAAAGGCATTATTAGTTCAATTATTAATTTAAATCAATTAACACTAAAAGAGATAAAAGTAGTGTATTTTAAATGTTTTGAAGTTATTGCCCTGATATTGGAATGAATTGGCAAGCTTTGAATTTGTTGCTTTGCATTTTTTTTTATCATCAGTTTATTTAAAATTGATTAAATTATTGTATTTCGAAAATAATCGCATCAAAATAATTTTTAATATTTTTATGATTTTTTAATTTAAATCAAATTGTTTCCCTACACTGTGTGATATTGACGACACACCATGTACAACTGACATGGGTGCAAACGTCATTTGCGCTACAAGTCAGAGGGCCAGGATTAACTGTACTAGTTACCAACTCAACACCACTGTTGCTTGTGCATGGAAATTCTTTATTTCTGGAAATGACTATCTTAAGGAGTTAGACAATGCCTCCCACATACTCCAAGTGAAATTACCATATAGATTACATGAGGGCGATACAAGACCATGGTACAGCCTGCAACAGATGTTCACTTCAATTAACTTAAGTTACGATGATCTTGTTATAACATTAAAATATAAATCTAAAAGAATGTGATTTTGCGTATTGATAGCCAGTGCTTGTCCGTTGTTTTTGAATTCCTGAACATCTTTTTTGATGTTTGGGGATATGCTCGAATTTTCATCCAATCGCAGCCTATTATGTATTTTGAGACACTGCAGTTATGATCCTGAAACTGATTCTCCTGACGTGGAAAGAATAAAGTGCACTTTTCAGTGATATCTAGACAAGAAGTACTGGACATCGATAAATTCACTTCACTACATTGCAACCTATCTTGATATAAGTCTTTTCGTTGGTAAACAAAGCAGGGGATCGAAACTCGTTTTTGCAGGAAACACAATATGAGTTCTTAAAGTCATATCTAATTGGTGTAATAGAAAAGGAATTTCGCAAATCTTCTGAATGCATTTACAAATCGCAAGAAGGAAAAAGTTTATTCTTTTGATGCATTTCATGCAGCAGTTTCTTCTCCATCTTCTGTTGCTGTGCCAGACTGGCATCGCCTATCATCCGCCAAAGTTTCATTCAACATTTAGCTGCTGAAAGTGAGACAAATTTCACTGCTACTGGTCGAATAATCACTGCTGACGGAAATAAACTCGAGAATGATACCGTGGAGTCACAATCTATCGTCAAAAAGGCGTTCAAAAACAAGTTTCTTAGCTTAAAAGTTTTTGATACAGGTATATTTATACCTGAGTTTTAATTTGTTTCAAGGGGTATATCAACAAAAAGTCTGTTAGTTAAATAATTTGTTGCGGGTGTCATAGGTCAAAAATTGTGGGTCATGGGTCAAAATGATGTAGGCCATGGGTCAAGTTTTGTGGGTCAATGACATCCCTGGCAGAGGATATTAAAGATGGAGTTGTTGAACTGATGCTTAAGCTAGAACAATCAACACTGATCATGCAAAATACATACCTGTGTTCAATTAAATATCTGACATTTATCAACAGAGCAATTTGAAATCTAAATGCAGAAAATAGACACTGCATCTCAAATTTGTGACATTTCAGTTATGATAGTAGTGTTTGTTATACAAATTTTAGAGCGGGTGTTTTGATAAAATATAATATGCATTGGAAAATCATTACATTTTCAAAGAAAATATTATTTAAATTTTTCCGGATTATTAAATGATGAAAATTTCAAGCGATGTAAATTGATTAAATTTTTATAAAAAATATTAACACATTTTTAAATGCTATTTACGAAATTTCAAACAAGGCACATGACGTTCGAAATTCTGCTTTCTAGTTAAATCAATAATAATTATCTTGTGATATTGATTGCGTCAATAACAGTTCACTTTTTAATTCAAAATAAGTATAAGTTTGAGCAATGGCTGACGCAATAACTGAGAATATGCTTCAAACTGTAGTAGATGCTGAAGGCGAAATCAGCGAAATTGATGTGAAGAGTTTCTGTGAAGAGGGTGAAAATTTTGCCGCCAAAATTAAAGAAATAAAATTCAAATTTAGAGATTCTTCAACAAATGAGGAATCCAGACATAGTGTTATTCTGAAGTACCCCAGTGATCCAGGATTCATATTTCAACTAATGATGCTCATGAGAGCGTATGAGAGAGAAACAAAAGCTTATTCAGACTTTTTTCCAAATATCGAGAAGTGGCAAAAAATGAAGTTTGGAGAAATTCTATATAAGGTGCCACTCCCAAAATGCTTTTATAGTGATAATGAAAAATATCTTTTTATCATGGAAAACTTAAAAAATGAAGGATTTAGCATAGAAGACTCACGACTTGAAGGAATGAACTACGAACAAAGTAAATCTGTGATGGTGCAGCTTGGAATATTTCATGCTCTTAGCTATGCTTACATCAACAATAGGTTTAATACAAAGAAAGAATTTGATGATAAGTATGAATATCTGAAAACTACACGTGAAGCACATGATCGTACTATGGAAATATTGGGAATAGTGGATCAAATTCCAGCTATGTTTCATATATTTACGAGTGCATTAATTGCCAAGTATCCTTCTGAAAAAGAAATTTTTGAAAAGATACAAGCAAGAATAGTTGGCAACTCTCTAACTGAACAAGTCTATAGTTTTTTTACAGAAAGTCCTGATTTTAATGTTGTATGCCATGGGGATCTTTGGGGGAATAATATTTTATTCAGAAGAGAAGCAAACGGTGACATTAAAACAATGTTCGTGGACCTACAAGCAGTAAAATACACTACACCTGCTGCTGACTTAGTACACTTCTTTTGGATATCTGCATCGGAAAACGTTCTTTCAAATCACATGGAAGAATTGATTCATCTGTACTTTACATCATTTGAGAAAATTTTGAAGGATTTGAAGTGCAAGCTCTTATTTACATTTCCTGAGCTCTTAGACAGTGTAAAGTATATGCATATAATGGGGTTTTGGCGTTTTGTTTTACATTGTTTGGTAACATTTGCGCCTGGTGGCAATATGCCGATGCCGTCAAAGAATGCTGATGAGAAAGAAAAAGAAGAAGTTGTTAAAAAAAATATAGAAAATTTACTGAATGCGGGTGAAGCTAGATTAAACCACTGTTTGTTTCGTACAAGATTCGCTACTTCCCTTGGCATATTTAAATAAACACATTATTTAACCATATACATGTATATTTATGCATAAATATATTTCATCTATTAGTTTATAGGTAATACATAATGGGCGGACACCGAGCATTGGAAGATAGACAGGCGCAGGGTGTCCACGGGCAGAGTTAAGTCTAAAAATACAAAACACCTACCATTTATAAACTAATGACTTTACCATTCATTATATTCTATTATTTCATTTAGTATAATTATATGGTTATAAATATTCGGACACACGCTTTCTGAAGTTTTTTTCCAAAGTATTAAAGCTACAACATAATTTTTTGTCACAGAATCAATTTTTTTATTGCAAATTCAAATTTTCTATTAATTTTCCAGTCAAATGCTTATCTTAGTTTTCATTCTATGCTCTTGTAAAAAACATTAGAAAATACCCCCATGAATAGTAGTTATGTAAATTTCATCAAAGTTAAAATTTAGAAAAAAATTAAATGTTGGATTACCTATTTATTTTTACAATGCTACATTATTTAATCAAAAATTTTCTTTAAGGTGAATCTAGATGTACAATCCTATTATTCATTCTTCAAAAATTGCCAATTTTTTACTGTTACTTTATGAAATCACTTGCCAAATTTTAGCAATTTTATGAATCATTACTCTCATTAGATCTCAGAACATAAATCAATATTAAAATTCTTTCATTTCAAGTTTGTGGAGACCAAATATTTTCATACTTTGTGCAAGATGCACATCTGTCCAATTTTTAAATAGCGTGCATAAATCTACAAATTATAGTTCTAGGGTGTTGGTGTTTCTAAGCTATTGACAAACAAAATGCATATATTGCACAATATTTACAATTTACTGCATCTGAAAGTTTAATTTGATTATTTCAAGTCATGAAAAACTCAAAAATATTTTCTTCCAAAAAATATATGATTGAAGGTTTATGTACTCAAAAAAGTACAAATAGAAAACAACATTTCTTTGAAAATACATTTATCAGATGTCTGAAAAATTTGGCTTACACATTCAAGTCAACACTCTCGCATTGAGCTGGAGATCTTTCTTCTTTCAAGTTCCCTCCAGGCCTCCTGTTCTAAATATGACCTATCCCGCTTTTCAGGTTCCTTCTTTCTAAAATTTTGGAAAATGACTAATTTTAGTAATATTTCTTAACAGTAATTTGCAAATATTGGTTCTAATGCATTTTTATTCTTTTCATATTTTTTGATACCATCCATAGTCACACATATAGACATTTTAATTGTNTTAGACAGTGTAAAGTATATGCATATAATGGGGTTTTGGCGTTTTATTTTACATTGTTTGGTAACATTTGCGCCGGGTGGCAATATGCCGATGCCGTCAAAGAATGCTGATAAGAAAGAAAAAGAAGAAGTTGTTAAAAAAAATATAGAAAATTTATTGAATGCGGGTGAAGCCAGATTAAATCACTGTTTGTTTCGCACAAGATTCGCTACTTCCCTTGGCATATTTAAATAATCACATTGTTTAGCCATATACGTATATATTTATGCATAATTATATTTCATCTGTCAGTTTATAAGTAATACATAATCCTTTCTTTTATGGCTATTTCGTAAAATAATTATTTACTTTAATCAGCGTCACAGATTTTCTATTTTAATACCAGACAATATTTCAATGTATTTTATATAAAATGCATTTAAATTTTTACTAGACATGGATATTTTCCTAGAAAACAATTGAACTAAGGATAGAAGCAGTGTTTTTTAAGCCAGAAATTGCACAATGAAACTTCAATATTTGTTTGACTGTTTTGCGGCAGAAGGGAGGGCGGAAGGACATTTGGCGCTCAAATAACCGGGCATATGTTTTTCGCCTTTTGAAAAAAATTAATATTTTACCGCGAAATGTATGCTTTTACCGGCCATTGGAAAATAGACGGGCACGGGCAAAGTCAAGTCTAGAAATGCGAAACTACTGTCAACTAGTAACGTTATATATTTTATTATTTCATTTAGTATAATTATATGGTTATAAATATTCGGGCACACGCTTTCTAAAGTTTTTTTCGAAAGTATTAAAGTACAACATAAATTTTTTGTCCCAGAATCAATTTTTTATTGTAAATTCAAATTTTCTGGTTTTTTCAATCAAATGCTTACTTTAGTTTTCATTCTATGCCCCTGTAAAGGGAACATTAGAAAATGTCCCCATGAATAATAGTTATGTCAATTTCATCAAAATTGAAATGTATGTTTTAGAAAAGAAATTAAAAGATGGATTACCTATTTATTTCTACAATGCTGCATTATTTAGACAAAAAATTTCTTTAAGGTGAATTTAGATGTACAATCCTATTATTATTTTTTCCAAAATTGGCAATTTTTTAGTTTTGCTTTATGATATCACTTGCCAAATTTTAACAATAGTATGAATCATTACTCTCATTAGATCTCAGAACATAAGCCAATATTAAAATTCTTTCATTTCAATTTTATGGAGACTAAATATTTCCATAATCTTCAGATTTAGCCAATAAATAATTTTATGCAAGATGCATATCAGTCCAATTTCTATATAGCGTGCATACATCTACAAATTGTAGTTCTAGGGCGTCGGTGTTTCTAAGCTATTGACACACAATATGCATATATTGCACAATATTTACAATTTACTGTATCTGTAAGTTCAATTTGATTATATCAAGTCATGAAAAAACTTATAAATACTGTCTTCCAAAAATATTTTATGTAATTGAAGGTCCATGTACTCAAAAGAGTACAAATAGAAAACCTGCATTTCTTTGAAAAAAAATTTATCAGATGTCTGAAAAATTTGGCTTACACAGGCCTGTCAAAACTCTCGCATTGAGCTGGAGATCTTTCTCCTTTCAAGTTCCCTGCAGGCCGTCTGTTCTAAATATGACTTATCCAGCTTTTCAGGCTTCTTATTCTAAAAGATTTTTTGGGAAAGAACTAACTAATATTGTTGTTTTTCTATCTTTTGTTATTTTCGATGACTTTAATTAATAATATAAAATTAGACATATTTTAAATTATCAAGTATTTAATGTTGCATAGGGTGAAGTCATATTTTCTATCTAGTAGTAATAGGTGTAACTATACCTTTAACTTTCAAATTAATTTAAATCAATTTCAAATATCCAAGTCAAATTCAAATTCATCTAGCTCAATTTCAAATATCCAAGCCAAATTCAAATTCATCTAACTCAATTTTAAATATCCAAGTCAAAATCAAATTAATAACTCAATTTCAAATAACTATGTAAAATTCAATTTAATCTACATCAAATGCAATTTTTTCTAATTTTGAGGAAATCAATTTATTGTCATTCCATGTAAAATATGTGACATGTTTTACAAAATGTTATTGAAAATTATGGTCATGTTATATTTTGATTCATAATTTTTTTATATCTTTATGATATAATATTATCAGTACCATCACTAGTAGCACAGGAACTGTTGCTATAGGGTAATGTTGCTTGATGCGTCCTCTATTTATTTAGAATACCATCACTGAAGAAAAATCTTGAATGTTTATTATTGAGATCAGAGATTGAAGTGGGGCGGATTTTTGTGAACTGCACTGCCCCGCCCCACAGAATTTGTGCTCTGCCCTATTTCCACGTGTTGACATCTGCCCAAATTGCCACATGTTTTATATTCTACCGCCCCAAATTGGCTTTCTCAAAAATTCTCTCCAAAACTTACGATTTTTTATTGCCCCACGATGCTTTCATTGCATTACAACACAGCACCACTGAAACATTTTGAATCCTTCCTTCCTAGAAGATACAGAATCATTTTTTAAAGTCATCTCTACTATTACTACCAATAGGAATCTTCTGAAAAAAGGATGCCAATGCATTTTAATAACATTATTAATAGAAAAATGAAATATAATTTTAACTGTAAAGATCTTTTTATAAAGCAAATATTTTATGTAAAGCATTTATACAAGGACAATTGCACTCCTTCCAATGTAATTGCAAAGCCTATCGACTACAAATCAGATCAAAATGAACTTGCTGATATTATTGAATAGAATCAAATTTCACCAGAATCTAAAAATGCATGGTAATTAATTTTTTCAAAATGCGACTAAATTTCCAAGCAAATCGAATTTTTTAACCAGGAACTTTGATGTAAAGAAACACTTTTACAATCTCTAAAATTGGCAATCTCTTACTTCAATTTTTCTTAACCTAAAAAGTGTTTTTGGCCCACTTTTACCTCATGGGTACCAACCTTAAAAAAAGCTTGCCTGATGCCTGCCTCGACCTGCCCCGCCCCACCCTGCTCCAGATTAACTTGATGATAAAAATGTATAAAAGCACTTTTTAAGCATTTTTTGTAGTTTTTGGAGTTCCTTTTGAAAATCTCCCGCTTTTGTATTTGTAACTCCAGTTTTATCATTTTTGTGTTAGCAGCCATGCCAACATAAACATTAGGGTTTGTAAATGCAGAATAACATCTCATACATAATTGGACAATATTTATTTATATATTATTTATATATTACATATACTCAAATACTTTCACGTATCATATATTGTTAACAATAACAATTGAATAAATTAATTCATTGTTCAATTGTGAGGTATAGGTATCAATTTATAAAATCAGTTGTAATCAATTGTTCAATGTGTCCGCTTTTGAGTGCACAGCCACTGAGCTAATCCACACAAATTAAGAATTGCCTAAGTGTAGCATAAGGTAAGTCATTTATTGCTAGAACTCAATTACAAATACTCATTCATATTCATATGTATCAATATTTCTGATTTTCAAAATTTAATTTCTTTGACAAATGTCTAATAAATACGAAAATTTGTACAATGGATTTGTACATAAAGATTTCCAAAATATAATGTATATTTTTTTGAAAATTGTATATTTTATTAGAATTTTTAAGAATTTTTCGGCATTTCTAAGAAAAAAATTTGAATTTAGGATCTCTTTAAGGTTGTTTTTTATATTTCTTCTTAAATGTTAAGTAGAAATCATATATAATTTGGAAAAATGTTTAAATTTAGGGGCGTCATAAGGTTGTTCTTACAAATTATTTCTTAGATTGTTAAGTAGAAAACATATAATGCTTAGAGATTAATTTCACATTACCCGTACCGGCGATATGTTATAAATGATAGGAGTACTGGTCAAAACTACATAATGTATTCGTTTTCATTTTAGCACTAAATAAAGATAAAAAATTATGATATTTTCTAAGCAATATTGTGTCTATTTAACATTTAGTAAGACAAATACAGGAACAACTTAATGGCGATCCTAATTTCAAAAGCAATATGTTTTCTACTTAAAACTTTTATATGTATATACATATATATGTGTATGTATATATATTGATATATATATATATATATATATACATATATATATATATATATATATATATATATTCTATATCTAATCTATATATAATCTATGTTGGAAAATGATGCAAATTCACTGTACCAGCTAAACAAAAGGTTGTTTTGATGGCTAATTTAAATAATAAACGAAGAGACAAAAATGGTCTTTGCTATCAAGATATATGCCGATATGTTATACATAATTAATATTTATTAGAATGTATGATTAAAAATAGCGATTATGTATTTTATTTCCTAGCCTTAGTGATAATATTTTTTATTTGTTCTGAATCACAAGTTAAGTTTAAGAAGCATAGAATTTTTTCAGGTTTGCAGTTGTGTGAGTTTTTTTACACAGCAATTAAAACAACACAACGCAAGGAAGTTTTTAATTACAAAATGCTTAAAATTTGGGTAGTCTTGTGAGCATTATTGTCAAATATTTATATGTGTGTAACGGAGATTAGTATATAATGTATATGATGGATTTATTCATGCAAAAAATCCTTAAAAGGTCTTGGAAGTTTCTTAAATTTTTCGTTGAGTAAACTTGAAATTTGGCAAGAAATAATACGCAAGAAATTTCAAGTCGCCGATAATCTAAAATGTAATTTTATAGCAAAGTACAGAACCAGTGCGTAAAATAGTCACGATTTTATTTGAAGTTGTTTAGCGTCCCATAAAAAAGACAAATATATATAAATGTTAATAAATATTTTCAACATCGACTCTTTCAATGTTATATATTTCAATTTCATATATTTAAATTGTTTGAATCTGTTTTCCAAAACGTACTGTCATGTGATAGTTTCCATGCATATTTGCGGACTTTCTCCATATCTTTCAAAAACCGCTCCTAAAATAAGAAAATTATATATGTATAGAAAGAAATTTGATTAATTATAACATAATTTTCATAATTTCTCTTTGCAATAGAAAATCTAAGAATTTTTCATTAATTTTGGAAGTGGTTAAAAATGAGAATGTCCAAGCTATCAAGATCAAGAAAATATTGTTTTAGTGAGTTTTCACGAGATTGCCTTACAGATTTACAATTTCTTTACACAAAAATGCATCAAATAAATTGAATATTTGAAAACAAAATAAATTATTTGTTTCGCCTTCAGTTTTTATTCAGTTTTGAACAATTTATTTCACTACACTTCTTCAGTTTCAGTTGAACCCACACACNCACACACACATATATATATATATATATATATATATATATACAAGGCGCCGCGAGAAACTTCTTAAAGGAGGGGCAAAAAATTTCTTGCACTTGTTTTTGTAGAAAAAATATTTCATTTCTTTTTGATGAAATTTAATCATTTAATTGAAAGAGAACAAGGAGATGAGATCTTATTTTCCAAGCAGTTATTTATTCGAAGTAATGTGCTAGAATCTGCTTTAATCTCCCATCCTATGCGGAAAATATAAGAATGTAGGCCTATGGTTTGTTATTTTCTACCACTCAACTATTTTGGAATCATTATTTACCATATCAGTAGATCTGTGACCCCAACAACTACTAGAATAGGATTTCGAGCTCAAATAAAATAGAAACTTACTTTTTGTCTGGACAATATGGGAGCCATCCTATTGTATATATTTAAATATATATATATATATATATATATATATATTTATAATTTTAAACAATGAAAATGTCAAATTTTTTTGCACTGATTTCAAAAATGTTCAAATAGTGTAATATATATTATGTACATTCATAATTAATTAAATAAACTGCATATTAAAAATTTTAGAAAATGTTTAAATTTAGATAATCTACTTAAAAAATGCATTCTTATCAAATTATGTGTAATAATTTCAAAATTTCATTTAGTAGGGCATTGCATCTTATTTTTGCCATATTTTTAGTTCGAATAACTCAGACACAATGATTTAGCAAACAATAGAGTTTCGATGACAACAATGGTTGGTAAGCAAAGACAGAACATATATTATACATCAAATACTTTCTTAAATAAATGATCAAACTTTAAGTGGTAAATTATAAATTTTAAAATCTATTATTAACTGTGAGATATATATATGATATAAACACCTGTCCTATACTAGGTAAAATATATTTGTTCTAGAAATTGAGTGTTTGGCTTTGTTTTGATGCTCTTAATTATATGGGTTGCATTTTTGGTTGATTGCTGTCATTCAAATCAAATCACTAGATTCATAAAGACAAAGATAAATGGCAAAATTCACTTTAATGAATATGCCAAATGCGCCAGTTCTTCAGCAGCGCTAGTGTCGGAAAGAATTATTCTTTGTAATTTTGAAACGCATCAAAGATTTTACAGAAAAATTGTTTGTGCAAATCACGATGTTATTGAAAAACTTGATTTTTCCATTACAACAGTGGAAAGAATAAATCAGACCACATTCAATATTTCGTTTTTACGACCGGCTTTTTCAGATGTAGTCTTTGAATACAATGTCACCAATGAAGGCGAAAATGAAACAACCACTAAAAATATCACTCACAAACCAAATTTTCTAGAAAATAAACTGATTAATAACATAATCATAAAGGGAGGTATCGACACAACAAAATCATTTTATTTTGTGATCAGGGGACTTCAATGCATAGACAGTCAAACTGATGCATTTGAGACATGTGGAACAAATGCAAATGCTTTGCATTTAGAGGAATTTCAAGGAATTGGTAATACGTTACATTTTAGAGCAGTCGTGCATCATTTTTCATATGTTGTACAATTTCACACACCATATAATTCGAAGAATTTCACAGCAACAAATCAACAATTAGAATATTATATCCAAATGCCGACGAATTTGAATATACCAGGATTATTTGCCATTCAATATATTCATAGCATAATATGCGATGTTGGAGAACAAAACGGATTGTTTATACCAAGTAATCAATATAAACATGATTTCTTTAAAAAGTTTATTTATCAGTTTAAGAAAAAAAATGATAGAACACTTTATTTAGTAAACGCCATAAACTGTGATTTGCTACTATTTGTTAATTGGTTTTCAAACTTAGATAAGGTGTGTTACTCGTACATTGAGAGGAATATCTTTTTAATTGGAGGGATTCTCAATCAAGTAGAATTCATTGTGCCTCTGACTAGTCAAAACTCTTTTTAGAGAAACCAAAATGCGTATATCAGGCACATGTATTCAACAATAAAGTTTTCTGCTTCTATCAAAATTCAATTATTCAAATCACAAGAATTGGCCAGGCAATTGAAATCTACAGCAAGCGTTTGATTTCAATAGAAAATGTAACAATGGATTTGCATATTTCACCGGCAGCAGTAAATTGTGAGTTGATCCCGTTGTTATTTATTTGTGGTCATGGCAATGTAACGTTACTTCAAGAATTAAAGAGAGAATTTTTACATTTCCAATCTGTGCACAAAGCCACTTCTTTTATTTTGCTGAGAGTTTTTTTAGTGGAATCTGTCTGTGCTCATGCACATGAATTTTCAGTAATTGCTGATGTCATTGATGACAATATTACTGAATATCAATCACCTATCATTTGTGCTGCGATTCATCACCATTTGGGGAATGAATTGCTTTGTAAGATAGGCGGAAATTATTTAAAGTTAGATTCGATAAAATCCGAGTACTTCTACGAGTACGTCTCAATGAATTTAGAAATTGAAAACGAAAATAACGTTTCTAAAAATATCATGAAAATGCCTTTTTTTCTTCGTGGTTTTTTCGATCCTGATAACATAACTGATAGTATATACGTCTGGAACAGTACAGGTTTTTTTGCAATGAACTACTATTTTTCAAGTAACCTGAATATAAAGTATTGGGAACTCTTCCAAAAATTTATGTGTGACGATATTAGTACAGAAATAGCTGTAATTGATGCTAATGGTGATTCCTTTGATGATTTAATTTGTACAAATGGAAATGACCTCACTATTTTATACAATCTATTTTAGAATTCAATTTTTGTTAACCGAATTATTCCAGTGTACTTATTTCTTAGATAATTTTAGATCTAAAATTTTAAATGATTAATGAGTCTTATAAATATTAATGAAAGAATTAAACATGTCATTTCTTCCCAAAGTTATTTACTTTGCACTAAGAAGTAAACAGTTTATGTAAGCTAGAGGTTGTCTAAAAATGATATATTTCTAATAGTTTTCCCAATACTAAGAATTATTAGGGAAAATATTTTTAGGCGTATCTAAAATACTTTTTGTTAACAAAGCACCGTGTGAGGAAACATGAAAAATATTACATATATATATATATATATATATATATTTATGTGGGCGCTAAGTATAAATCACCAAATATATATTGGCGCTTTGGTAACGTTGTCAAATATCTATGGGCGATACATATATAGGGGGCACTACGTATCATTTTGAAACAAGATTGTACCCTACGCATGATTTTTCCAAATTTTGACATCAGAAATGGCGTAAGCACGTAGTTTACTGACTCTGATGAAAAAACTGGACAAAATCGGACATATTCAGGCTGAAATCGGAATTTTTGATATGACTGGAAATGGAACCCAATTTCACTGTGAAGAACTGCCAATATTGACCTGAAAATAATATCAGATATTGAACAACGTCCAATTTTTTGAAAATGTAAAAATTATTTGCAATAAACCCAATTTTTTCAACAATATTTTTAATTTATTTTCATTTTTATATATTTTTTGAGAATTGCTTCCCTTTATCCCAAATTTTGTGTGTTGCTATTAATTGAACATTAAGGCGATCACGCATACTCAATTCGTTATTTTTTTGACGTTAACTGGCTGAACTGCAT
>CABFPE010000407.1:231715-259529 GCA_900660155.1 Hofstenia miamia | reverse complement strand
AACCTTAAAATATTTAAAAATTATTAAAAAATAATCCATTAGCAGAGCAAAATAAAAAGTTCATTTAAAATCTGTAGCCACAAATTGAATATATTCTATCTTTTTTAATTGTGTGATTGTATTGATGTTTTTAATTGTATTTTTAGTGTTTTAATCTTAATTGCTAGCTTAGTTTGTAGTGCATGTGTATATTTAGGTGTTTGTATATATTATAAATATGTATTATACTTAATTGTACATATGCAAATTGGGCAAACTAATAAAAGCTAAAAGCTATTGAAGATAATGTTCACCCAACTGATTTGAAACTGGTTTTTGAATAGTTGGTGTGGAATCTCAAGGCTGTTATCTACTTGATGATCAAAACACAGCAAAGGCTTGTCTAATAAATGTGCAATGGCCAAGACTCCCAACAGCACTGCTATCAACAGCTAAAAGCTGTTACAGCAACCAGCAAACGAAGGCTGTTTAAAGCAGCACTTAAAATTTACCCATATTCGCATATTATCTGATTTGTTTACACAGTATCAATGTCTTTCAGTCCCCTCAACAGCCCATCAAACACACTCAAAATTCATACTGGTGCTGTAAACATTTACTAAAATAATTGCAGCTCCAAGTAATATAAAACTCCTTTGATAAAGGATGATTTAATGTATCATTTACATTCTATATTTGAATAATCATTCATTATCATGAGCATCTCACAATTGCGTTGTGTGCACATTTATAACTTGTCATTTCCCACTGTTTATCAACTTCTAGAATAGATAATCAACTTTTCCTTTGTTACAATTTTTGAAACATTTCCAAAGCCCCGGGTAACATTAGCTGATTTGTATAGTGATACAAGTAGACGACTTGTTGTCATTTTTTACTAGTACTTTTATTCATATAAATATTTGTTTTTTGTGTTATATGTTTTGTAGATATGTTATCCATTGTAAAATTCGCCTTGAATTTAATATTTAGTAGTTGTTTTTAATAGTTTCTTTCACAGTACATTGCTTTTCTTTGAAGTCTGTTTAAAAACAATGTTGTTGTCATGGTGGAAGGTGCCCACTCCAATAAGTTTTCAAAATTGATTTTGATTGATTAAATAAAAAATTCTCAACAAAAACATTAAAAAGTTGTAAGAACTAAGTCGGAAAATTTATTTTTGGAGTCCACTTTTTCAATATTTTGACATGATCAAGATCATAAAAAAACCCTGCATACACTTGTTCTTCCATCCATGCAATGTCGGAGCCTTATCTACGAAATTTTTATCTAATCTATATATGGATTAAGCAAAAAAATATTAATGATGTTAACCGTAAAACGGTTGCTTCTTTAGCTGTTAACAGAGAAATGGTAAGCCCTGGCAATGGCATATCCCCATTTTTGATATTTATACATACGCATAAATCTTTGCAAGTTGAAGTCTAAATTACATCGCTGTGCTGATAATCAATTCAGTAATTAAAATGATTAATCAATACCTTAACTCAATGTGATAGTAACATGCATCTATGGAACATTATTCATCACTGATTAACATTGCCATCTGTAATACCTCCATTGATTCAATGTAATCTAGTCATGGGCATAAACTAAACTTATTAGACGCTCCTAGTATTTCATAGTCTTGATTCTATTAACCATAGGTGCAATCACTTATTGCGATATTTAAAAGTAGAATCAAATATTGTACAATAATGAAAAAAATTAGTAATTCATACTAGTTTATAATTTTAATTCATATATTACGATTTTGTCATTTCTCACAAAGAACGAATTTACATAACTGCTAAAATTACTAAGGATCCTTTCAAAACGAGATCTTCTTTCTTTAGACTGCTTGATTGTATTGGTTGTAGTACATTTTATTGGTTGATTTAATTTTTAAAAATGGCAATAAATTTAATTGAACCAAAAAGTTGTGCGCAAAATTGTAAGTGTGTATGCAAAATATTTTTGCGATGAACTTTATAATTACCCAAAAAGTTGCGTGTAAAGTTGTAAGTGTGTACGCTACTTTATGATGCATTTGCGACATTTGATTTTTGACTGGGCTGAATAATACGTTAATTCTGAAATTTCATCTCAATGAAATCTCATGAGATGTCTCAGTGATAAACTAATGAGATATCTGTAGATATCTCGGCATCCTAATAGTTATACACTAGGATGTGAGATACCTGAATCATCAATAGAATGAGTTAGGATGCATTTGCAACAGTTAATTTTTCACTTGGATAGAGCAATAATTTTGATATCCTTATGATAGTTGTGCATTCATTGGACTTGGCATAAAGCTAAATTGGTAAGAGTTAGTGATTGGTTATTTAAGTTAAAATTGTTGAAAAATGCATAAGCACAAGAACTAAGATAGAGTCCTACATTTTTAATGACTACACCGTTGGCAATTGCAGAGAGTTGCTTCTCATACTCATTTAGTCCACAAAAATTCTGTAGCGATTTTATCTCATGTTTCCTTTTCTATCGAAAGGATGAAAATTTTGGATGTGCTAAAGAAAATTTCGTAAGTGAAAATATATTTTCTAATTTAATTATTGATTCCCAACTGCCTATGAGGAAATTCTATATTTCAAGGACGTCAACAGCTGCCATCACTGAATATAAAATACATCTATATGGTGCAAAAATGTATATTTTTTGGATTATGTTTTTGTTCGAATCGAGCGTTGGACGTAATCATATTTATGTCAGTGTGGAACCTCCATTAGATCTGAAAAAAATCACAACAATTCCGGATGCTGGTCTGTAATGATTGCATTCTGTTAATGCAAACTAAGCATAAAAGTGAATACAAATAAAGATTTTATCAGCCTCAAAGTTAAGTAGTTTGTTTCACTGTTAAACTGCGATTTTCCTTAAAATATTTTAAAAATTTAAGGGCACTCGACTCAGGAACGAAGAAAAATATTCAAAAAATGAAAATACTACCGCCTATTTCATTTACATATTACGATCCTGCCCTTTGAAAATTCGTTGCAATTGGGATTAGGCTGTGTATCCCCAGAAAAATAATTATTCAAGGTTGTAATGTTCTCCCATTGGATTTATAACTGATAGTTTTCTGTACGTTAATTGTGGGGATCATTTAAATGAATTTTAAAAATAGAAGTTTTCACCAAAAAAGCGTTACTAGTTTCAAATATTTCAGATCCAGCAATATATTTTTATACATTTTTTCACATAAATCTGTTAATAACCCACTATTTCCAAATTTCGTAACATTTTCAATATATTGAAAAAACTGTTCATACTTTTAAGATGATTCCAAGCTGGTTAATATTAATCATTGCATTCGAAAAATATGTATCAGACTAACTTTGAGATGTCATTATAACGTTAATCTTTAGGCATCCATGTAAAAATTTGCATTATATATATCATAGCCTATAGTACTTGTCTAGACTACAAATTATTTCTACCGTGCCTCATTGCCACTCGCATTGGATTCAGTGCCAGTGAAATCTCATTACTAGTACCATTAAATACTTACGTCTCAAATTGTCCAGGGGAGCAATATCTATAGTAACCTAAGGAAGACATTTTTTGTAAAATCTTGTTCTAATTACAAAATTTGTCAAACACCATAAAAAAGTGAGAAGCAATTTATCCATATAAGATCACCACGAATCCAGTTCCTTCAAATATGATCCCACATCCACTAAAATATTTAGTTCCATATATCAGTCCCNATTTTTTGTAAAATCTTGTTCTAATTACAAAAGTTGTCAAACATCAAAAAAAGTGGGAAGCAATTTATATATATAAGGTCACCACGAATCCAGTTCCTTCAAATATGATCCCACATCCACTAAAATATTTAGTTCCATATATCAGTCCCGTAAGAGTAGATAGTTCTTCAAAAAATAACTTAAACCCATCTGTTACTTGTGAAAGCAATGTTTGTAATCATTGCAGATTTGAACCATTGTCTTCATCATTGTAATACAAAAGAATCTTGTGAAGTAGTGCTTCACAAAAACATGGCTTGTGCACTCTATACAAAAGTTAGGAGTACTGTATACAAAGAAACTAAAAGTGTGAACAGTGATTGGCATGAAAAAGTAGCAAAACCCAGCTTAACAGTGTTAATGAGATCAACAAACACCTTGAATTTTGTATATAAATCTACAGATTACATGAAACAAGAAAGAAGTGGTAACATGGGAAGTTACTGGATAGGTTTGAACCGGCTCTCAGCAATAACTTTAGCTAACAAGGTCACTATGAGGATGCAATTTATGGTTTACAGGGACAAGAAAATATATAGTTTGTCATTCAAGAACTTTCAAATATTAGGAGAAGAGAAAGGTTATGCAATTATGATGAATGGTACAACAGCTGAAGAACGCTTTATTAGCGACTATCATTTTGGTGGGAAGTTTTTTGATTACGACAACGATAATCCAAATCATTGTGCGGGCATACATTTTGCACCAAATTGGTATAAGCATTGTGCTAAATTTTCATGGTTTAGCGTCATGCTTGGCAATAATTTTGATCTAGATGGTTGTACTGGCGCTTGCTTGCATCCATTAGCTTTTATACGTATGGGATCAAATGCCAATGTCAAATTTTTAACATGGATCAAGGTAAAACTCGATTTTACAGATTAAGAAACTACTGTTAACTGAGAATCAGCTACGAATACTATGGGACATAATTATTAAACAATACATTATTTTTTCTTTTATATTTTACAATTTTATCAAAATATTTGACACACAAAAATGCTTTCCCTAATTTTTAACAGTAAAGCTCCTTAGTATATGTCACCATGCAATATATTAAGAAAATCATCTCAAAATCAATTTTAAATGTTTCACCATACAAACCAAATTATTCACTACATCTATTATAATGGAAAATGTATTAATAATCACGAATAAAATATATACTATGGATATATATAAATTTAAACTATTGTCTTATGCATATAGGAGAGCTAGAAGCTGATCTATGTGTATGCCCCCAATTATCATTTAATTAATTTGTATATTTTAGTGACATTCTTGCTTTGCCATCTTTGTTATTGCAAAATCTTACCTGTAAATTGTATTTTCTTTCAAATTTCAATACCAATGTATTTAAATATTAACACAATTTTTTATTTCTTTAGTAGTTTATTAATTTTCATGATGTTCTTGCATAAATTGATTTTCACATGATGGATAAAAGGTAATTGCCAATATATCGATTTTAAATTGGGCTTATTTGGTGTTTTCTTTAAATTAGTGTTCTTAAGTTCATCATTAATGATATTTTTGATGTAATTGGGCGGATATCAATTTTCTTCAATATATATATATATATATATATACATATACATATATTGTAATTGTAGCATAATCCAATTAAAGATAAAAAGAAACCAAGATCGAACACTTTATTCAAAACATAAAACTCTGATTTACTTGTTTATCATTTAATAGAATTAGCCATCCCACGTAATTTGAAAAATTGTTAAGCAAATATCTGTCGCTTTCACTTTTTGACAAATTACTAGTGGACAACTCGCTCTACGTTAATTTTAGTACGCGACCATTAGCCACGCAGAAATATTCTAAATGGACTGCAGAAATTGCATAATCGGCAGGTACTTGTTTGCTCAATAAATATGTTTGTTACGAATTACTATAAATATGTACAAAGCGAAATATTATGTTAATGGAAAATAAATTCCTCAGAATTTAACTTATTCTTATTTGGTTTGATTAATTAACTTATAATGCGCAGCTAAGGATTTCATGTGCGTAGCGATCACAATAAGGCTGTTGCGAGGGGATATTAAATGGTATTAGCCTTGATCGCTACTTGCATTTAAGTTAGGCATAGGTCTAGGGAGATTTTCAATCATACTTAGCTGGCTAGTGATCGTTCTTTTTGCATATAGTAATAAATCCGAAATAGGCTGGTCAGCCGACCCTAGGGGTATTGAACTATTACTATTTTATTTTAGATCCACATTCTATACATCGTAAGAGACCTATAATTGATCGATAATGACCGTTTTATTTATTGTATCATATTGTTAACTTCTTCTTATTTTTAAATGTAGGTTAGGAAGCTGCTGTAGTTTATAGTTAGCTTGTATATAAGTTTACTTTTTATCTTGTCGTAGCTGGTGTTGTGCCTATTGTTGCTATTTTAACCGTATTAAATGTAGGTTAGGAAGCTGCTCTAGTCATTAAGTAGTTTTAATGGTTTAGCAGCTAGTGTCAAAATGTATCATTGCATATTATTTTATTACATTAACACTACACAACATCGAGTGTGAGAGATAAGTCGAATTGTGACTGGTTTTTATTAGCACGCATAGTTAGGGCACACATAATAAACATTGTCCTTGTGAGCTTGAGCTGAGTCACTGGAATATGGAAACCTCAGAGCAGTGGATGGACTCTCGGCAACTGGATACCACTTCAAGCAGTTGCCCACTTCTGTAACATCGAACTGGAATCTCTTGGAGCTACCTAAACAGTAGTGGTTACCTATTACGCTTTCATGGAATCTAATATTAGTTATTTCAAATGTAGAGTATAGTGGAGACAGATGGTTCGAAAAAGATAGACATTACCGTGCTAATGAGAAACTGCATGGCCGTGTAGGGTAAACTGGGGTGAATTGGACACATTTTTTGCGAATCAGCTTTTTCAATATCTACATAAAATTTTTTATTCGTTTTTTTATTCAAAGTAGTTGTCCACACCATATGCAACATTTCTAGCATAATTTTTGCAAAAAAATAAATTAATGGGGAAAAATATTTATCATTACATCATCACACTGCATTGGGGTGAATTGGACAGTAAATGGGGGGAATTTGACACAACATTTAAAAAGAGGATTAATGCAGAGCTAAAATTTTAAAATCGAATATTTATGTAACACCAAGTACAGCAATTCACAAAAGTTACATAGAACAGTCAAAACACGTTTCTGTGACAAAGCAATCTTCACATACCCATTGTTTGCATAAAGTACATTCAAACACATCTGGCATTCCAGTTGGCAAGGCAGACACAGCCAAGATACTCTAAATTACTGTTACTGGGCTCATTTTGTGAGATTGGCTTTAAATTTATTTTACGTTTTGAAGACTTTGGCTTACTTTCGGTGTTACTCCTTTCACGCTTTGAAGCAATAAATGTCTCATTTGTTACAGATGCTTGATGAGGTCTTGTATGTGCAGGGCGATGGTGAAATAACTTTTAAAGCCAATGTTGCTGTAGCGGATTGGTTTGGTTGTTCTGATGTTGAACTATGAGGAATATCTTCATTAACATCAATATTCACAGATATGTATGACCTTGATAAATGGAAGTCATCGTCATTTGTAGGATTTCTCAATGGAAATAATCCACAATATTGAAATCCCTTAATCGTCAAAATTTTTTGCACATTTCTTGCCGAGAAAACACAGTGCCAAATTCATGTTTAGTCAAAAAAACTTTGTTTGGATTCCTGAGAAAATTTTCCACAGCATCTGAACAAGCCCTCTTCAATGGCCCATTAATACTAGTATCTAATGGCTGAAGTCGATGACTTGAATGTGGTGCAATGCAAATTAATTCAATCTTATTTACCATTGCAAATTCTAGAGTGTCAACTGTGAGGTGAGAACCATGTCCATCTAACACAAGAATACAGTGATCACCAGGGCTTTTTCTATAAGTCTGAAAGTGTTGCATGAACTTTAAGAAGAGTTCTGAGTTCATGTAACCAGACTTTGAGCAAGTCAAAAATGAATTTACAATTCATAATATGTCAATTTGCATTATATTAAATATAATAATTTTAATATGTTATTTCCATGTAGATTCTTACAGCATTTAATCTTAGATTTTAGGATGAGATGCCATAGAACTGTCCGATTCACCCCACTAATAGACCCAAGAATTAATTTTTTAGTTTTTAGGAAACTCGTGATATATATATATATATACACAGTTAAGTGTGCAATGTGGCAAAAACTTATGTTGCAAATCCTCTTTTCAGTCTGTATGCAGAGAAAGTGATTAATTATAAATGCCATGTCATAATTAAACCAGGTGTTTGGAAATGCATATTTGGCTAACATGGCAGCTTTTAATTGCTGTTTGTCCTTCATCTTAAAAATTAGGTCCTCACAGATAATATCTTCAAAAAATTAACTAAATTGCGCCAAAACTGTATTCAAACAATCTAATAAATGTAAACAATGTAATAGAGTCCGATTCACCCCGTGTCCAATTCACCCCAGTTTACCCTAACTAAATAGGTACTTCTAAGAGCACATCTCAGCCTGGGTGATCATTCCCAAATGTATATAATGTAGTATTGACGGGTTGAGTGCTAGAATATTAGCATAATACAAATAATATCTAGCGCATGATGTGTAAATAACAACTGGTTGTAAGCAATTGAGAGGGAATTATGTAAAGAAAACTACTTAATTGAATTAGCGAATTAGTAATAACACTGATCAGCTGGGAAATAGTCAGAGGCGTATTCTCTTTATGCACACCTTCTAACCCATAGGCGCCGCCAGGAAGGAGGCGTTGGGTCGAACGCCCCCCCCCCTTTGAAAAAAAGTTGCCTAAATTTTTGTAGGCGTCTATATGTTTGTAGGCGCCTAAATCTTCTTATGTAGATAATTTATTTATTTATTTGTAGGTAGTTTTTATATTTAATAGTTAGAATCGAACCATTTTAAGCATTAAAATTTAGATATAAATATTTTTGTTTAAACCCATATTATTCGAAATTTCATTTAAATTAGCGTTTTAAAATTATATCTTTGAAGTTGCTGAATTTTGTAATAAACAACTTCGAGTATATCAAGTATTAGCTGCACGATTCAGCTTCTGTAAGTTATGTAATTAAATAAAGTCGTCAATAGGTGTTGAGAAGTTTTCCATTGCAATAATATTAACTAAAAAATAATATTTTAAATAAGATTTCATTTGTATTGACTTAATTTTGTACTTTAACTTGAAAGCATATATTTCTATCGAACATGTTTTGAAAACTAGTCTAGTAGTCCTACTTTTGCATATTTAACGAAATAAAAATCACAATTAACATTTTTGTAATTGATCATTCAATCATTAAGCTATTGAATAAATTATCAGATAATTTATTATTTAAGAAGCTATTTCTATTAATAATAACGAATATTCTTAGTAATTTAAAAAAAGTAACATGTTTTAATTTATACTTTATAAATTTAGTCACAATTAAACGGAAAATGTGAAATGTAGTAAGCCTATAACTACTTCCTTTTCAAAAACTTTACCTATTCCTCCAGTGACAACTACGCCAACAGCATTCTCTGCAAATACGCCAATGTCAGGCTCTGTAATTTCGCCAACTGCCACTGTTTATGCAACTACACTGACTGCTCCTGTTTCTGAAACTACGCCAACTTCAACTGTTCCTATTACTCCTGCAGTTCTTCCCGTTTCTACTTCCTTGCCTGGATGTTCCTCCAATTCTGAGAATTTCCCATCTCTTCCAAAGAATTTAGCTGTTTTTGATATAGAAGACATTTTTAGAACAGATACATCCTCACATGAAGCTTCGAGGTATCAATATTGCTCATCTGTTGTCTGTAACCTTCGTGATGAGGAAACATATAAAATACTGACAAACCATTTTGTTCCCAGCAAAAACTACGTATTCCCAGCTGTTTTGATTAAGGGATGTAACAGAAAGTACAAGATTGAATTTCTTGACAAAAATTTCATCTATAGCCCAAGCGATGATAGCGTTTGGTGCATTGCTTGCTCCCTTTTGCAAAACCAGAAAGAAGAAAAATTGTTCACTTATTTGTTAATGCAGGATGCAACCAATGGCACAACATAAAAGACAAACAGAAGGAGCATAATGGTACTGCATGTCATAAGAATGCGGTTTTTAAAACTGAAGATTTCAAAGCTAGATTCAAAAATCCCCACAGGAATCTACTGGTATTATTCAATGAAGAAATTAAACATTAATACCAGACCTATGAAAAAATCCTTGAAAAGATTGCGAGAGCCATTCATTTCTGTGGTAAACAGGCCATTGCATTGCGTGGACATTGAGAAGATGTTTTAAACAAAGAAGATATGGAATAGAATGCTGGAAATCTTTTTGTTCTTATTAAAGAAATTTCAGTTGATGACCCTGTTCTGCATCAACATCTGACGCAACCCATGATGAGGAATGCAACATACCTTTGAATGCAGAGCAAAAATGAAATGATAAATACCATAGGAATTCATACAATCAGAGCTAAGATTATTTCAAAAGTCAAAGAATCTGGCTTCCATTCTGTTATTGCTGATGAAGTTACTTTGAGCAATGATCAGATCATGTCCATCAGCATATGATTTGTTGATGAACAAGGAAATATATGTGAAGATTTTATCGGGTTCATAGATCTGGAAAGAATCACAGGAGATGCAGTAGCAAATAAATCTTTGAGTTTTACAAAGAGGTTGGTTTAAGCCTATCTGACCTTAGAGGGCAGTGTTTTGATGGCGCATCAACTATGGTGGGTGAAAAAAGGGCCTTTGTTCATTTATCCTAAATAACAATCCTTTGGCAGTATATAGTCATTGCAACAGCCACATTTTAAACCTTTCAATTGTGTCATCATGTAAGCACCCTGTAGTTCAGGTTATATTAGCCAAAATGACTGACCTGGCAATCTTTTTCAACTATTCTCCCAAGAAAGAATCTCTTTTGGAACATATTGCTAGTCAAAGTAGCATTGATGCATGAGTTAGAAAAGTGATTATTGGTATGTGTAAGACATGGTGGACAGAGTGTGACAGTGCCTATGAACATTTTTATTTAGCTTTGACGTTTATGGTAACTTCCAAATATAGCTGATTATTCCGATGTATATGTATGACAGGATGGTATTCTGATAACAAGAAGGAGGCAATGAGTCTTCTAAATTCTGTTTGTGATTTTGGGTTCATTGTTGGTGTTGTGTCCCTATATCATTTACTTTATCCTCTTCATGGGGTAAGAAAGAAATTGCAAAGTAAATGCATTTACATTGTGAAAGTCTTTCAAGAAATTGAAACAGTGAAAGAGCATATTAATGATCTGCGAATTGATGTTGATAATCAGTTTAACAAACTATATAATCAGGCTTGTCGGATAGCTGAACATATTGGTGTGGATAAATCTCTTCCATGAATAGCTAGGTGACAACTTCATCGTGATAATACACCATAATTCTACTAATGCCGAGCATTAGCTATTCAGCTTCTTGATTCCATATTATCAGAATTGACTGTTCATTTCACCAAACTTTCCCAGAAATCGTCCCAGTTGATTTATTTAATTCCAAGTATCTTTTACAATGCAGAAAGTGAAAATCAACTATTGGAAATGGCTAAATTATACCATGGTGATCTTCCAAATCCTGATTTAGTTGATATGGAATTGGCCCTTTGGAATAGGAAATGGGAGGCAGTTAGCACTGAAGACAGACCATCTTCACTGGCCAAGACGTTGCTGAAATGCGACCAAACAAGGTTTCCCAATTCATTCCTTCTAATAAAAATTGGATGTACTCTCCCAGTCACAAGTTGTGAATGTGAAAGAACATTTTCAGTGCTTTGCCGACTCAGACCATGGCTATGTGCCTCTATGCAAACCAACAGGCTATTGTTGTTGACCTTAATGAATACTTATTATGGTCATCCAATTGACTACAAGTCTGTTGTTTGAAAATTTCTGCAATTGTATCCTTGCAGCATATATGATAATAGTTTCCTTTATTAATGAATACTTAATCATGTACCCATATAGTAAACTATTATTTACTCTATACATGTATACTTACATTTACAGTGTTGATTTCCCCTTTTTTGTTTCTAAACTATTGCAAAAAATCTATGTAATGTACACAAAAACAAGTGTGAGTAGATAATAATAGACCTTGTTCTCAAGAAGTGCATAAGATGTCTTGTTTCTAAATTTCACAAAGAAAATATAGTTTAGTTTTTGGTGCCTAAAATTAAAAAAACGCCCCCTATCATAAAATCCTGGTGGCTCGCCTGTAACCAGCATTTTTATGATTTTACAGTGTTTGTTTCCTATCACTTATTTGGGAACTGAGTAAATTTAATACCACATAAAACTGATTTTTACACTATTTTTGTAAATAGTAATTTGTGATTAAATATAAATACTCAATCAAATTGAGTTGCCATTTTAATAACATATTGTTTTCAGTACTTTCTTATAAAACCTGTGTCTAAACTACATTTTTTGTAAAATTAAAGCATTTTGATTGTTTTGATCTATAATTTATAAATTGGTTTAGTTTGCTAGTTTATATGTGTTATCTTGTTTAGCAATCATACCACTGATAAATTAAAATGTTCTAGTTATTTCAATTGTGAATGCCTCAATAGCCTAGTTATTGCAACATCCACACTTCAATAGACATTAAAAGATCAAGGTGTGCGTTCATATTAAAGCACACTATGAAAGCACAATCATTGAAATTGCATCCTACATTTGTAGCTGAACATTATTGATTGGTTCACGAAATGGAATTAGATCATTTTGAGGCGTGTGCATGCCCTAAGTATCACCACACCTTGAGTGAGAAATCAAGCATCTCACCACTCTCAGTTAATTCCCTGTCAAGCAAACATCAATCAAAATAGAGAAACATTTTCATGTACATACATTGGCTGTGGTGTTAAGCTAAAACAAATGTTGGCAGTGGCCTTTATTCTAATTTATTAGACTATTTTAGTGGCTGAAGCAGTTATTAGCAGTAAATCAGACAAGCTCACTCCATGTCATGTGGACAACACACAGCCCTGGTTAAACGTGTTTATGAGCCTGCAAAGGGGCTCATCAATGCTAGACAAAAGCTGTGGAATATGAGCATTAGCTAACAAATATTTATGGCCAACAAAAAACGTAGTTTCTTAGTCCACCTTAATAATGAACTATCCACACACTGTGAGTTTGTTAGTGAATGAACTCTGTGGTTTCCAAGAAGACTGGAGTAATTACCAACTGGGAACTTTCTCTTTCTTGCATCAATCTGTGTTGGGTTTCAACCCTCTACCATCACTGACTCCCAACCTAAACAGATTGTAAAAGTAATTTAACCAGAACTGCTGGTGTAATACTGACACAACTCAATAGGGAGTGATTATAGAACCCATCACACCCTTTGTCTGTAAGAAAAAGGAAATTTGTCTTAGCAATTATACCTATTTTGCTCTAAATAATGGTTGACAAGATTCTACATGGTGACCATGACAGTCACCCAACAATGCAAGCAAGAAACCAATACTGAGTTAAGATGAATTTCTTCTAAGGAAACCAGAAACAAATAGATATAAAAAGATGTACTTCTTATCAACTAAATACTGGAAACTCCTAACAATATGATAACTAAAAAACAGCAGGAAAGATGACGAACTCAAGTTAAGATAGGTGTTTCTTCTCAAACTACCAACACAAACAAAAAAGTAAGAATGCAATGGATAGTTAATGCCAAATAGTAAACCAAACCATGAAAGCCTTAAGCCAACTGGAGATTAACACAAGGACTACTTCAAGCTAAAAGTAAATATGACAAACTCTAAAAAGAAAAATAAAAGCAAAGCAAAAATGCAAAAAACTCCAAATACAGATTCCCCAAATACAAGACATAACAATGTCATCTGAAAGTGAAACTTCTCACACCAAAATGATACTACAATCAGTAGTAATCCAAAATGAACCAACAATAGCTGAACTAACTCAAACAATCAACAAAAATATTGATACAAAAAAAATTATTGATACAAATCAAACAGTTAACGCAAAATATGTTTGAAGTAGAAGCAGCAAACATTGAAAAAGAAAGACTAACTAACAAAATGAGAGATGACACAAGTGCCAGATTAAGCAAGCAACAAAACTTATTTCAAAAATAAATTGAGAAACTCACTGAAGGAAATGCAGAAATAAGACTCCAAAGTGAAAGGCTACAAAAATTAATGAACAAAATGCACAATGAAAATGTGCATCTATGAGAAGACAATATGATAAAACAAATTGAAATTGACAACCTCAGAGATGAACTGAGACTAATGCTACTAAATAATGGTGAAACAGACAACCAAGAAACAGACAAGACAAAACCAATAGAGAGAATGACAATACAAGAACCAAAAAAATTAAATGAAGTGAAACTCTTGAATGACACAATCACAGACATCACAAAACCAGAAGAAACAGAAAAAGAATTCATAGAAAAAATGGTAAAAAATATAGTGCAACAAGTCAAAGCAAATTGTGACAAACCAACTAAATTAAAACCAACATTTGAAAATTCCATACTACTGGAGGAAAAGAAATCAATACACCAACATGCAAAGCAATCATTCCAAAATTCACAGGAAGAATAGACACCCAGTCCCCCCACATTTAACAAATGGCTACAAATATTTTAAATGTGCAAAGTATCACAAAACACTGTAGTCACATGATTCCCACTCTACTTAGGGGGTGCAGCATACCAACACTACCTGGTATTAGACATCAAAACAAAAACAAGCTACAAAAAACTGGTCAGCAAATACCAGCTTTACTACAATGATGAAAGCCAATACAGAGTGATTCTTAAAAGAATCAATATGAACAGAAGAGACAACTTAAGAAACTACATGACACAGGTAGAATGATTACTAAAGCTAAGCTCACAAGAATCAATCTATTCTAAATATGACCTGTTCTCACACATCTGTAAAGGCTTACCCAAAGCAATATGCCAACAATTTGAAATAAAATGTGATGAGGAAGACTCCTTAGACAGGATGATAAGAAAAGGACTGGCAATTCAAATGACAATAGAAAACAACCACAGAATAAATGAAAAATCAACAATTGTAAAACCAACCACACCAATATCAACAGCATTTACAAGCAAAATTGTGAACAAAGGAACAAACAGAAAACAGTCCAATTCAGAAGAGATAAAAAAATAAAACTAAAAGACTGTACAATAAGGAAAATATGAAGGAAAGACCTAAAATTCCAAATGTGTGGAAACAAAGGACACACAAAGAAATACTGCAAATGTCAAATTAACCTAATTGAGGAAGAAGACGCTTATTTTGAAGAAGATTTAATCAAAAATGAAGAGTAACAAAATGAAGACAGTGAAGAAAATGAGGAGAATCTGGAAAATTTAAACTAAAAGGAGCTCCAGCTCTGAAAAAACATGTACCCCTTCTAATAATAACTGATCTCATAAAGTCAAATACAATTACAGTTGTATTCAATGGGCATAATGGTCAAAGCTACTATAGACACAGGAGTCATTACTGACGACTGCACAGTGAAAATTGGATTTAACAGACAAGATCTACAAAATGAGAAGAGCAGGCTAATAAATGCCTCTGGAGAATATATCAACATTAAAGAGAAACTAGAAAAAATACCTTTAAGGATTGCAAACACTACATTCCAACAAAAATTTACTATGATAGACATGGAAAGAAACCCATTGCCATATGAAATGATACTAGGGAACAACTTCCTAACACAAAGCAGCTGTATAATACACTACAGGAACAAAATGATAAGAGTCCAAGAAGAAGTTATAAAAACAGAAGAGGAAAACAAAAAAGAAGAGACAATAATATTTAAGTTAGTAGATGAATAAAAAAGTATGGAAGGAGATAGAAAAATGTCCCACACAGACATTAATACTTTTTTTTCAGGAATCAGTGACATAGTATGGGGCAGATTGTGGAGCACAACATACAGAGTAGAAATAATAACCATGATAAGACTGGATTAAAAATAAACCCAAAGAAATCATAAGAGAAGAAGTGTGAAACCTCAATGTCAAATAACTATGATCAACATACAAATTTTTCCATCCCAAGACATCAATAGATCCAGGTTTGGCGCACACCAGCAGAGTGGACACAATCATGACACTAATGATCACAATAAAAGGACTATGTCTATATGAAAAGTATTATGATGAATTCTCCAACAAACTCAATGAACTAAGAAGCATGTGCACAATATTGAAAATACTACAAAACCTGTTATTCATCAAACACAAAAAGATGCTCACAACTGAAAAAGATGTAGTACTGAAGTTTACAAAAGCTGAGAAATACCAAAATCTCAACTGGAAGATGCTGGAAGCAAATTACTTGATAAGAAGAGCTGCAGCTGCAGAAATGGTCCATGGAAAGAGTCATCATCCTTAATTAGTTATGCTGGAGGGGGAGTATGGCATAATTGGTGTGTGTGGTCAAATATAGAGAAATTTCAGACACAACTAAGACTAGTAATATGATAAATAATTAATAAATGTAAACACATTGTTGTTATCCTTTGATTATTTGTACAATTTTTATATAGTGCAGTTTTGATATTAATTACATTGACAAGACAGTTTGAAAAAAAAAATCAAAAGAAGATCTCACATGTGCTAATTAATGCTGATGTTGTGTAATATTTGCAGACAAAGAAAAAAGCAAGAAAACTGTCAGCAACATTAACAAACAGGTACTTGCTAATTGTTTGATTGTTTACAAAAATTTGATATAAATATGCAGTGACAGATGTAATTGTGATGAACAAATTTTTACTGGATTTACTTTGTTATTTTAGTCAGGGTTTTTTTATTATATTAATGGAAGCTTTGAGCACAAGAGTAGTCTGCAGTTGGTCCCCAAATCTGGCTAAAGGTATTTCAGAGCAGCTGCACAATCCAGCTTTTTAAAAATGCAGTGCAGCCAGTAGATGGGACTTCCAATGTGCTCTTAAGTTAGGTTTATGAATAAGGTTTTTATCCATTCTAGCTTTCCCTTGGATTGATTCACTAATAAGAAATGTCATTCATAATTAACCATAGGCTAACCCTTTTTAGATCCAAATTCTGATGTTTTGATAAGAAGGTTTATTATACATATGAGGTGCTTCAGATCCCTGATCCTTGCCAGTTGGCATGTTTGTTTATATTATTAAATTATCCAAGTGTATGTCAATTGTTATTTGACTATCAACCACTGTACAATTCCTACTTTCTGCTGGTAGCATTGATTGCTCACATGTAAAAAGGGCCTTCATGTATATTATAGATATAGGGATATTATATGTAAGGAATCATAACAAGCAAATGCATTGAGTTTGTGCTATCATTCTTTATTTACTCAACACCAATAACAAGGGCAATCAACACACTAAATTATTAGGTTAAAAATCACATATTGTCACTGAAAATACTATCCACACTGTGAATTTGTCAGCAAACAAACTCTGCAGTTTTTAAAAAGACTGGAGTGGTTACTAACTGGGAACCTTCTCTTTCTTGCATTGATCTGCATCAGGTTTTGGCCCTCTACCATCAATGACTCCCAACCTAAACAGATTGTAAAAGTAATTTAACCAGAACTGCTGGCATAATACTGACACAAATCAATAGGGAGTGAATATGGAATCCCTCACACCATTTGTCTGTAAGAAAAAGGAAATTTGTCTTAGCAATTATACCCATTTCACTCAAAATAAGGGTTGACAAGATTCTACATTAAACTTAATGATGTCATCATCATTTACTTCTTGGGACAGAGGGCTTTGCCTAAAAGATTATTAATGTCTGATGAATTAGGCATTACTAAAGTTTTTGATGAAATGTTTTTAATATCAGTTGAAATGAAAAGGTGAGAATGAAGAAAATGCAACTTAAAGTTTATGCAGGTTGTTTTAGATGTTGATTGCAACTTCTGATGTTAAATTAGATTGTATGCATTGTCTAGGATTTGCAGGATGTGAATATCCTTCCATATTGTTTCCATTAAGTCCTCCTCACAAGTAAGTTGAGTGAAGGTTTTGAGTTTGGTAGTTGGTTGTTTTTTGTACTTAATGTATTGTAGATCATTGATATTCTTCTGCATCTCAATTGACTGCCTCAAGTTGGTAATTCATCAATGGAATATGTCATAGTAATTGTGTTAAAGTTTTTTACCTTTAAGAGCTATCATTAACATCATTTTAGCATCCTTATTAGATGTATGAGCTTTTGCAGTGTTAATCTTTGAATTGAGGAAGAAGATGTTGAATACATTGACAAGTTAGTTATGACAATTTGTGGTTCTATATAGAAAGTTGATGTGTTTTAGAATAAGTTTTTCTGTTATGAGATCTGGATTGTTGACTTCTGCCCAAATCATTGTTACAATTTCTATGTATTTGACAATGTTGTAATTTTTGACATTTTCTCTACAAAGATTTATCCAAATTACATTGTTAGCTCCAGCAAACAAGGTAACATTTTGCACTTTTACATTGCAAATTTTCTCTTTGAAATTTGTGTTAAAATGGGTTACCTTTTTTGTAGACAGTTTGGTTGGGTGTTTACTGTCTATGAGGAAATGGTTCTCTTGGTAGCAATCCTTGAGAATTTTTACTGCATTCTTAAACTCTGATTTTTCTTTTAGTTGACATACAGCTTTATGACAATTGTAGTACAAGCAGTAATTTGGGATAGTGTGGTTAACAGGTTTGCTTTGTTTTTCCTTTGTGTAAGGCATTATCACAGGGAGATTGATTATTGGAGGTGATATGCAGAAGGATTTGCATGTAGCAATTTTCTTTTCTAGCTCCAACCAATTTCTGTAAGTGGTTGTAATTTCTGTCATTCTGATGGAGATCTTGTAATTAACTACTTTTTGATTAATGTCTTTGATTATGTTGAGATTTGATGTTCTTTGCACTTGGTATCAATGTTGAATCTGGCAGGTACACAATTGATATCTAGCACCACATGTTGTGTTGCGTCATTAGAGTTTCTGCTTCCATTTTTGTGAAGCTTTCAGTGAAGAATTTCATTTTAATATGTTCTACATTGAGAATTTAGCTTTGTGATAGCTTATCACACTAATGCAAATTTGATGTTTGTTGTTCAGAAGGTCTTGTTTGATTAGCATGTCTTGATTTTCACCTCATCACCTTGTGTGAGTTGTGATTGCTTCTGGTTTTGTAATCTTCTTGGATATTTTGTTGAGGACAGCCTGTTACCATAGTGACAGTTGTAGATTGGCTTCATTAAGTAGTAAGTTGCGAAGGAGTTTTTGTGTTTAGATTAATAGTTTTGTTGGGGAGATATCTTCTGGTCAAATAAGTTGTTTCTGTATTTATAATAATTAGACTGAATGAGTAATCCATAGCAACTGGCCAAGTTGTGTATAATGCCATGTTATTCTCAGATATGTTGTGGTTTCAACAGTTTTCAATGTAGTTTTGTGTTGAGTGAGGTAAATGCTTCTGTAGTCAAAGGTGAATTGAAATGCACCTCCAACATTACTCCCCACATATATTTTTTTATATATTGGTGAAATGCATCTTTTTCATGTTCATGAATACCCAGTTTGTTTTGTATGATAACTAGAGAAAGGTGTCAATTAAGTTTTCATAGTGGATAAGTTTCATTAGGTACTTTTCAAATCTGTCAATATTTCTTTTTCTGTGTTTTGATAGAGAGGTTGTTATTGATATCTCTAGTAGCAACCAGTTTTTTAGTTTTCCCATGGGGTGATATTGCAAGCTTAAAGAAACACTCCTTGGTAAAATTAGTGTGAGACTTTTTGATGAGAGGGACTTTTAGTGTAGGATCATAAGTGAGTAAGATACTGAGTAACCATAGTGCTGGAGTGGGGAGTGTCTTGGGTATTTGGCTTTCTTCAAAGATTTCTTGTCTAAAGAAAGTTTTTTCTCTGCATTGTGAGGCTGGGATTATCTTGTTTAGTAAGTGTTTGACAGTTGCAGTTTGGGCATTTGATTTTCAGTATTGGCCACTGCTTGTTATCATGTTTAGATGCTTCCAGCTGTAACCCTCTTTGGTGGATGCTGTTGAGTGCTTCCTGAGACTGACTAAAAGAGAATTTGCATCATATGTCTGTTACATTAGTAAAATGCAGTGTGGATCTAATATCTCCAGGGCTTCCATTTGTAGGAGAATGTTGATCACAATTCTTTCCTCTGTAATGATTCCTTGCAGTGGCAAATTTCTATTAGCCAAGATATCAATAAAGATGAGATTGGTAATACTATTTTTAGATGTGACTGACGTAGATTCCAGAGTCAATTGGCAGATTATGTGGTAGTTTTCTAAATATGCTTTGATATCCAGTAAATTACCAAGTATGATTTCATTGCTATCCTGTATGTATATAAATGCAACTGTGACATTAATCATTTTGGCAGTAACATGGATTTAATTCATTCTTTGGACCATCTTGATATCATCTTTGTCTTGAGACTTAAGAAAATAAAGAATAAGTAGGTTAGTCCAATTGATATTGATTGTGGTAATTTCTTCACACACCTTTTTATTTTTCACAAACTTGTAAATATTATAGAGAGCAATGTTATGTTCAAAAATGACATGAGCTGTGCTGCAGAGATACTCTCTACTTAACTCTTCTCTCATCCATTTTTCATAAAAAATTAGTGTACTGATTTTTGGATGTTTTTCCACATTTGTTGTAGTAGGTAGAGCTAAGTGGCTAATCTAGTTTTTAGATATATTTAGTAGATCAAATGTAAGCTCTGTTTTTGTCAAAAGTTTGTTGAAACTGAGGTTGCCTACACACCTGGTTGCAATGAAGTGGGGTAGAGTACATCATCATCAGTAATTGACATTTTGCCCAAGTGTTTTTGGTAGCTTACTGATTGGCTGCTGCTTTGATCTGAAGTAGATGTGCTTATTTGGGAGACAGTTTTAGATCTCTTTTTGCCCGCCCTTTTCATAGTGGTAGGAGCTGTGGATGTTGATGGAAGATCATTACTAATCCCTGGGTGTGTACCTGCTGCACTTAGTCTGGTAAAAACGTCAGGGACTGAAAGAATCTGAGTCTGATGCACTTATAATGGCTAAGACTTGACACTCTTTCACGCAACTTTCTTCATCTTCACTGGAGGAGATCTGCCTGATTAGCTTTAACATCTGGGGACGAGGTGTTTTGCAGATGTGTTTCATCAGCTAAAGGCAAAGATATAATATTAATATGCCATTGTTCATCAAGAATATGTTGCTTAGCTATATGACTAGGATGTGTATGCATGGTTTCTTAATATTTTTCAGTTGCTCATAAATCTTTTCAATTGCATTCTCATTAATTTATTGAGGCCAGTAGTATTATAAGTTCACACATTATTAATGTTAGAAAGTGTGAAGTTTATCATGTTATCTAATGTAGCATCTTCAATGTTTATAGCAGTGTGTTTGAGATTTTGAAAATTGGTAATTTTTCCATTACTTAACAGGTAACTATTATGAGGAAGAACTTTCTTAGTTTCAAACAGGCCAAACCAGTTTGTTGCCAATTTTCATACTTGTTTAGTGGTGGTAGTAACTTCAAGTTGGAATTGATAAACTAGATCAGTGTTGGCACAAATAATTTTGTGAGTTAGGTGGAGTTTTTCTATTAATTGTTTGCACCTAGTTGATTGGACTGGTGTAATTTCAGAATAGCATTCTTATTGGTGTAGGGGCTTTGTGGCTGAGTAGAGCTTTGTAATGTGTCACTTTTGTTGTGGAGTGAGTAGCGGTGTTATAGAAATATTCTATCATGGGGAGTACATCTCTCCAATCAGCTCCTTCAATGTTAGCCATTGTAGCCTGCATGAGGTTTTTGAGAGTACATTTGAGTCATTCCACACCTCCATTTGCTTGTGGGTGGTGTGTTGTTGTGTGGTTGTGGACGATTTCAAAATTTTTGATGATATATTGGAAAAGTTTACTTTCAAATTGGACTCCTTGGTCTGTAATTAAGGTTTCCATAGGTCAAGCACACATATCCAATCTTTAAGAATTGCAAACACAACTCTTTGCACTTTGATATTTTTCATAGGGATCATTTTACTATACTTTGTGAAATTGTCAACTAGTAATAGAATGTAAAAGTAACCTTCTTTATCTTTAGATAGTTGCTCAATTTCGATGTTCACAATTTGGTTCATTTGCTCTGATGTTATTTTTTCAAGCTCTGCCCAATGTTGTGGGAATTATTGTTGGTTTCGGAGGATACATGTTTAGCACTTATTGATAACATCTTCAATGGTTTTCCTCAAGTATGTTGTGACAAAATGCTCATGAACAGGGATTTCTGTTCTAACAACTACTCTTTTATAGTATTCAGGAAGAGAGATCTTGTTAGATTTTTCTGTAACCATTTGTTTTTTGTAATATTGAACCAATACAGGGTTGATGATTTCCATGTTGTTGTGAACTTTCTCTATCTCCATTTAGGATGATGTCATTTCTTTAAGATTCTGCTATTTCAGTTGCCGTGTTATTTCTTCATGGACCATGATTGCAAGTAATGGAAGTATCAACTTTCTGTTCTTGTCTGCATTTATGTTGGTAAGTACTTTATATTGATTTTCTGGTATGAAGCTGAATTTGATTTTGTTTTGCTCTGGCTTTTTCATGTCACATTGGTATTGTGGAAGCATGGTCCATAGATCAGCATTGTTGTGGAGTCTCCTTTTTTGATGTGTGATAGTAAATGTGAAATCACTGACGTATTTGATCCATCTTACAATGATTGTTCACTGATTGTCAGAGTATTTTCATAGGCTGCTATTATCTGTGTAGACTGTGACGTTTTTTTGTCTGATTACAAAGTGGTGAAATTGTTTTAATAATTATACTAGAGCCAGCATTTCTAGCTTGGTGGCACCATAGTTCTGCCCGCTATCTTTAAGTTTCTGAGAGAAATACTGGATGGATTTCTCCTTCTCCTTGCCATGTTTTGAGAGTGTCTAGCTCTTCTTGCTGTTTCCAACTCCAATCAAATTCAGATTTTCCTTTCAAGAGATTTGACATTTGATGAGTTTTTCTTCAAGATTTGGGGTAAATGTGTGGCATTAGTTCATAAATCCAAAATTTCTTTGCTGATCTTTTGTTTCTGGGAGGTTGAATTTTTTCTATTAATTGTTTAGTCTTATCTTGAATGCAAATTTTTCCAGGTTGGATTATATGACCGAGGAAGACAACTTTCTTCTAGGCAAAAATGCTATTCAAGAAATAGGCAAAATTCTGCCAGTAAATCGAATTCCTTCACTATATACTGCTGGTGTTTCAACTTTACACAAAGTTAAAGGACAGGCAAATGTTTGGCCATATATCTAACTTTGAATTTTTCAAAACTCATTTAACTGGCAGTGCTGATAAATTTCAATTCTACAAAACAGCAGTTCAATTAAAACTATTTATATTTCACAAAGAGCTCATTTTATTTTACTAAATCAAAAAATAACACATTTAAATGCAATCAACTTATATTTGTCAATCTTTGAAATATTTATTTATATAACTTGCATTTATACAAACGCACATATGATTTATATTTTAACAGAGCTACCAGAAAACATAAATAACTTTATAATGATTTTGGAATTAAGTTAAAACATTTTGTTGTATTATTCAATACTAAGTCAATTAAAAATGCTGATTCTTTGAATTTTACGAAAACTATATTAAGCTATTTATATTGGTTTTCTCTAAATAATAGTTTGTATATATAATATACTTCTTATGGGTTTCTTAAAATTATATAGATATACATACATGTACATTGATTTCATTTAAGAGGTATTTGGGGATAAAATTTGAAGTCCTGCACTTTCAAACAAATATAATACTCCAACATTAATTACCCTCTAACTTAATATGCTGAAGGTTCAATTGGAATCCTGTACCAAATTTACGTTGATTTTATTATGCTAACTACTCATTTTCAAAATTTTAAGATTTTGATTTGCTATAGATCAAAAAGCTTATAATAGTTACTAGCAGACAACATTGTACTGGTAGCATTAAGAAACAAAGCATTTAAGTATCAAGCATACACGTTCGATTTGGAAGATAAGGAAATTTTAAAAACGAAATTTTTAGTTGACTTTTGGACATTTTGAAATGAATATATCAACTGTTCACAATAAATTGGATATCTGCCTTAAGAGGCAGTAACATAGGTCCATTTTATAGCTACAATTTTCAATTATAAATACATTTAGTTCAAATTTCTTTTGTTATATAAAAAAAATTTTTATTAATAATATATTTTTTAAATAATTTTGCAAATTACATGTATTCTATTTGAATAGTTAAATTTTGATTAATTTTAATATGTTAAAATATGTTCTCCACATTATAAATTTTCAATTTTGTTCAGGGCAGAATGGAAACATGTCACTCAGGTTTTGACCAAAATTTGCCAATAATATTCATAAGAATATAACGATAAATGCTACGTAAGAAGTTAACAGAAATACAAAGAAGAATATCAATTATTTATGTGAAGCATTAAAAAAAATATCTAAAGTAACAAATATAATATAAAACACTACCATTTTATTTTTGAACTGCTATACATGATGATCATTACTGTATATTACGAATGAATGCTTACACTCTGTTGCATATTTCACAAATTATGCTCGTGATATCTCAAAAGAGCATTAACCTCTACACCAAACATCACTTCTCATGCGGACAATCAGGATGAACAATTCTGAAATAGTATAGTTTAAAAAAGTACGAATTTTATTCAAAATTCAATCGTAAAATCACACTTATTTAAAAATTAAAGTGAATTGCTATATTCCAAACAAAATAATCCTAATATTGCCATAGAAACGATTTAGCATCTCGTAAAGTTACTGTTTGCTTCGTACTTCAGTAGAAATTCATTTATGTTCTTAATGAATTTGCAAACTTTTTTAGTGAACGAGTTATATGTAAATCTTGAATAGTTTTTCAAATGGTTGCATCATGTAATATATTTAAAGAATTTAGAGAAAACTAATACAGGTGTATTGACTTTACAATAATGTCATCGATTCATTTCAAGAATTAGAAAATGTATAAAGCATGTCAAGCATAAATTTAACTTTGCGAAGAGTTGTGAATTTTAGAATTCAATTTTTAGTAAAATTGCAATAATAAGATTTTGTATATAGTTTAATACACAATAATACATATTGATTTAAAGATCTTAACTAAAAAATTAATAAAAAAATCAATTTACTGCATTAAGACTATTATTATTCAACTTTAGTGCAAAAAATCAAAAAATCACCAAGAATCTACTAATTCCTTTAGCATGTACTTTTGAAAAAATAGTTTTTAGCCTTCCTCTTAATCATAAAATTGAATAAAATTTTTTAAAATCACTTCAGTTCAGAAATTTTTTGAAATGATTCTTTAGCTCTTGCAATAGTTTTTGTATGTACGTAGGTACGATCTTGAGTTTTTTTAGAGTGGCACAAAAAATCGGATACTTGCTGTATGTCTTGTTCATTTTCAGCTGTTAACGCGGCTTCATTGACCAAAACATTCCTCCATATCGTTGGAATAAATTGCCCTTTCAAATTTAGCTTCTTCCATATCTTTTAGCACTCTTTCGGTAGAGTAGTAGATGTCTACTGGTGTTTTGAATTGAATATTATATGATCTATGAGATAATTTCTTTTGAAGATGTATTTCTCATATAAAGAAATAATAATTGCAAAATGCACAATTAATCTTTCAATTTTTTTAAAAATTTCAATAAAAATATTAATTTGGATAAGTTAATGCCACATGGCTGTATAATTCTAAGATTTGCAAATTATATCTAACTGAACTGAATTACTATACGATGTCTTACAATGAAATAGCTGAAACACTTAAGAAATAATGAAATGACAAAGCCGGCAGATGTCTGCTGGTGTTTTAAATTGAATAATATTTTATCTATTGTATAATTTTTTCTAAAAATGTATTGCTAATTTAAAAATATAATACAAACAAAATGCACTATTAGTTCTTCAATTTTCCAAAAATTTCATTGAAAATACCTGTTTGGGTGTTTTGTTCTACCTGGCAGTACAATTCTGAGGATTGCAAATTTTTTCTCAATGAATTGAAAAACATGACGATGTTTTACAATTAAATAGTTGAAATACGTAAGAGAAAATGAACTTTTGGAAGTGGCAGATGTCTACCGGTGTTTGATTTGGATATTACATGTATATGATCTATGAGATAATTTCATCATAAAATGTATTTTTCATATAAGGGTAAAATACTAACAATATGCACAATTAATCTTTCAATTTTTCAAAAAATTTTGATTAAAATATTTATTTGGATAAGTTAATTTTACCCGACAGTATAATTCTGAGCATTGCAAATTATTTCTAAATGAACTGAATAACAATATGATGCCTTAAAATGAAATATTTGAAAAAAATTGAAAATCAACTACTAAAACCGGCAGAAGTCTGCCGGTGTTTTGAATTGCGTATTATATTATTAATTTGATAATTTATATTGAAAATTTATTTCTCATAAAAGGTTATAATACTAGTGAAATACACAATTTATCTTTCAATTTTTAAAAATTTCGATAAAAATATTTTTTTGGATAAGGTAATTCTACCCGGCAATGAAATTCTGAGAATTGTAAATTAATTCTCAATTAATTGAAAAACTAGATGATGTCCTAAAATGAAATACTTTGAAAAATTTGAAAAATCAATTTTTTAAAGCTAGCAAAAGTCTGCAGGTGTTTTTAATTGAATATATTATCTATTTGATAATTTCTTTTGAAAATAAATTTCTCAAATACGGGTGTAAAACTAGCAAAATACACATTTATTGCTCTGGTGTGTGACAAACAGTTTTTTGCTGTTGTGTTGTTGGTTGTTGTATGTAAAAACTCAGCCAACAGGAAACCTGGTTTTAAATAGCGTAAATACTGATAATGGGTAGTAATATGATATCACTAAACTCATAGTGTTTTTATCAAATGTTAGAGCCAATAATATGGAAAGACACTCCAATCTAAAGGCAAAAAATAGGCATTGTATCATCAAAAAATTATGGAAAAAGAGTACTAATAATTTTTTTGTAATTGAAATTTTAGAGCACATTTTTCAGAAAAGAATACTTGCTTGAATTAGAATACAATGCAAATTTTAAATACAATTTATTATAACAAATGTACACTCTAAAAAATTTCTAGGTTTTTCATCTCTTAAACAATTTAGGTAACAAATCTTATTCTAGAAATTAGGGTGTTTTACCTAAACTTTTAAGTACATTCCGTTAGGTTTGCTCCTTAAAATGATTTCAATTTCAATCACTTAAATTATGAGAATATTGTATTTTTATAAAGAAGTTGTGAACATTTAGATGATCTATATACATGTGTTCTTAATTTTTTTCACCTAAGCATTTAGATGATGGATATATTCCTAATATTTAAGGTGTTTCACCTAAGAATTTAGGTTACTTAGTCATTCCGTGAATTTAAGGTCTTACCACTAAATTTTTGTTAGAAGATAATATGTAACTAAAATTCATTCTTACTAAGTGTTACTGAAATATCCTCGCATTGACAAGAAACTTTATTAGGCCTATTAGCTCAAAATTTGTTTTTTAAGATAAAAAATATTTTACCAAATAATGCTCCTAACCAATTAATGGATACAATAATAAAGTATAAATTTAATATATTAAATATAATAATAATAACAAAAATTTTGTTAAATTGAATTGATTGAGAATACCTAAAAAATTTTCAATCATTAACTTGCTTAAAGCAGAGATGGAAATGGGTGAATTTTTTTAAGCTACCCTGCCCCCTTTCCACGTGTTGAAATATGTCCCATATTGCCCCACATTTTATATTCTACAGCCCCAAATTGGCTACTGCAAAATTCTGCTCCAAAACTACTTACGCTATTTTATTGCCCCATATTTGTTCTATGACAATTTTTA
>CABFPE010000407.1:201582-214395 GCA_900660155.1 Hofstenia miamia | reverse complement strand
TATATATATATATATATATATTCACAAATAATACCTAACCCTAGTTAATTCAGTTTTTCTACAATTTTTTAAGCACTTCTATATCAAACTAATAAAGATGCCTATATTGTATTTTATGACTTATAAATTTTCAAGATTATTAAATTAATTCAAACCAATTGAAATCAATTGATTTGAAAATCAATATCAAATCAAATCAATTGATTTGATATCAACATGTTGATATCAATTTAAATCAATATCAACGGCAACCCTGTAATGAAGTCGTTGGAAAACTTTTCAATTCTTTCAACATAATAGAAAGGTTTCCAAGTGGTGGCAATTTCAAAAACTAAATTCTACCTTAGGACAAAGGAAGTTTTTCTAAGTTCTGTAGACTTATTTTAGAATAAATTTTCCTGTTAATCAAAATTTTCAAATTTATGTTGGTTTATTTGGCAGTCTGAGGGCTCAAGCAGGATATGTACCCTTCATGAAATGTGAGTATCTAATTCAACTTTTCAGAAGATGAAATGATGCTAATGGATATACATTTATACTTCAAACATTGCAATGCAATACTTTAGCTATGAAATTGATATAGATAATCTCTGTGTGCAATATTTGAGTTAGTTGAATGTGTTAAGTCAATCACGTATACAGACAAATGAATAAACTTCCTATTACCTTTATTTGAAAGTTTCATAACCCACGGCCACGCTTAAACAAGAAGGCCGTAATGGTAATTCTCAATTTAAGACAAGTGAGTGTATTTATCCAATAGCAAACAAGCGCGATATGCATCAATTACCGCAACCACAGTGGATAATCACTGTGTAATAGGCCTATGCCTCGCTCATGTGCTGTAGTACATTGTAAATCGAATTATAAGGGCACACGGGATGTTCCAGTATATCGCTTCTCTGCAAACACACAATTACAAAAGGAATTGATAAAAAATGTCAGGAGAGAAGGATTTACGGCCTAAAAATCTTGGATTATGTTTAAGCATGGCTGTGGTATATGACTATAAAAAAGGAGTATATTTTAGATTATATGCATGGTTAAGACGCATACAGTTTTGAAGTTTGTTTAGAATTCTTGAAATATATTGAAATTGAAAATTTCATAACCCATTGTTAATATTTTGTATAATACAAAACACTTCTTCTTTACTACAATGACTATGAATAATAATTTATGATATACACGATCGCTTTTCCCGGCACCTGAAGATATGGAGTTAATGTTATTCAAAATATACTACATATTTTCATCTCAATGCCACCTTCTAGTTTTGGAAGGTCACATTGTGTGGCACTGAAAGCCATGTTTTCGGGACTGGTTATAATATATTGATAAGCTGTAAACGCACTTTAATGCATATGACATTCAAGTCTCGACATTTGAATTATGTCAATAATAATTTAGGAATTTTTCTGATGTTGATTATGTCAACAACATTCAATTTCAAGTAAGTGAAATTGAACAATGGCGGATGCAATCACTGAGGAAGTGCTTCGAACAGTAGTAGACTCTAAAGGCGAATTCAGTGAAATTGATGTGACCAATTTCTGCAAAGAAGGTGAAAACTATGCCGCCATAATTAAAGAAATAACATTCAAATTTAAAGATTCCGCAACAAATGTGGAATCCAGTCATAGTGTAATTCTGAAGCATCCTCCTGAAACAGGCTTCATACTTCACTCAATGATGTTCTTGCGAGGTTATGAGAAAGAAACCAAGGTTTATTCAAACTTTTTTCCAAACATTGAGAAGTGGCAACAAGCTAAGTTGGGAAATATTCGATACAAACTGCCATTTCCCAAATGCTTTTATAGTAAAAATGAAAAATTTCTTTTTATAATGGAAAACTTAAGGATTCAAGGATTTAGCACAGAAGAATCACCATCTGAGGGAATGAACTACGAGCAAAGTAAATCAGTGATGGAGCAGCTCGGAATCTTCCATGCTCTTGGGTATGCCTACATCAATAGCTTTGACACAAGGAAAGAATTTGAAGATAGGTATGAGTACCTGAACTTAACACGTGAAGCATTTGAACGGAATATGAAAATATTGGGAGCAGAGGATTCAGTTCAGGTTATGTTTCGCACATTTACCACTGCATTAGCCGACAAGTATCCTTCTGAAAAAGAAATTTTCGAAAAAATGCAAACGAGCATAGTTGGTAACCCTCCAAATGAACAATTTGGTCATTTTTTCGCAGAGAGTCCTGATTTTAATGTTATATGCCATGGAGATCTTTGGGGAAATAACATTCTATTCAGAACAGATGAGAATTGTGAACTTCAATCAATATTTGTAGATCTCCAATTTGTTAAATATTCTACACCTGCCGCGGACTTAGTGCACTTTTTTTGGATATCTGCATCAGAAAATGTTCTTTCGAATCATATGGAAGAGTTGATCCAGGTGTATTTTACATCGNTCAAATTTAAAGATTCCGCAACAAATGTGGAATCCAGTCATAGTGTAATTCTGAAGCATCCTCCTGAAACAGGCTTCATACTTCACTCAATGATGTTCTTGCGAGGTTATGAGAAAGAAACCAAGGTTTATTCAAACTTTTTTCCAAACATTGAGAAGTGGCAACAAGCTAAGTTGGGAAATATTCGATACAAACTGCCATTTCCCAAATGCTTTTATAGTAAAAATGAAAAATTTCTTTTTATAATGGAAAACTTAAGGATTCAAGGATTTAGCACAGAAGAATCACCATCTGAGGGAATGAACTACGAGCAAAGTAAATCAGTGATGGAGCAGCTCGGAATCTTCCATGCTCTTGGGTATGCCTACATCAATAGCTTTGACACAAGGAAAGAATTTGAAGATAGGTATGAGTACCTGAACTTAACACGTGAAGCATTTGAACGGAATATGAAAATATTGGGAGCAGAGGATTCAGTTCAGGTTATGTTTCGCACATTTACCACTGCATTAGCCGACAAGTATCCTTCTGAAAAAGAAATTTTCGAAAAAATGCAAACGAGCATAGTTGGTAACCCTCCAAATGAACAATTTGGTCATTTTTTCGCAGAGAGTCCTGATTTTAATGTTATATGCCATGGAGATCTTTGGGGAAATAACATTCTATTCAGAACAGATGAGAATTGTGAACTTCAATCAATATTTGTAGATCTCCAATTTGTTAAATATTCTACACCTGCCGCGGACTTAGTGCACTTTTTTTGGATATCTGCATCAGAAAATGTTCTTTCGAATCATATGGAAGAGTTGATCCAGGTGTATTTTACATCGTTTGAGAAAGTTTTGAAAGTTTTGAAGTGTAACTTTTCATTTACGTTTCCTGAGCTTTTAGAGAAAGTAAAATATTTGCATATAATGGGGCTTTGGCGTTACGTTGTACATTGCTTGGTAACATTTGCCGATGGTGGCAATTTGCAGCAGCTGTCAAGGAACGCTGATGAAAAGGAAAGGGAAGAAGCTATCAGACAGAACATAGAAATGTTAAAGAATGCAGGTGACGCCCGATTAAATCGGTGTTTGTTTCGTGCAAAATTTGCTAGTTCTCTTGGTATATTTAAATAAATGAATTTTTCACTACATCACTGTATGTAAAAAAATATTTTCCCATGTTAGTTTATAGTTAGTTCTCGAAATAATAAATAAATCTTAGCCTTTTACCAGAATTTCACCACCTATAGGTCTTAGTTTAATTGTGTTTGTAAAGTAATTTTTTAACCAAGTTTAAAAAAACGAAAAATGTCTAAATTTTGATGATATCCGCTTTCCTTGCGGAACCAGTTATCAAAACGTAGCAAAATTTGTGAACAAATAGATCACAGGCAGGTACGTTAAGATTATACTGATATCACTAAATAAATTTTTAAATATTTTGACATTAATGTGGATCTGCGATAATTTCTAAAGATTTTAACTTGGAAGCGAAGCAAGCTTGGACTTAGTGTAGTAATAATTGTTCGGAGCCAGGCGGTCAAGCTATGGTTGGGCCAAAAATTATTCACCCATCTCCAACTCAGAGTGCTACATAGATTTACAATTAATAATCAGGTAATATTTAAATTATCTATTTATTTTGAATTGCATGTAGAAATTTGTGTTTTGCACGGATATTCTTTTTGATGATAACGATGTTCAATGAACTATAATTTAAGGAAGTGACCATTCTCAATATGCACTAAAAACGAAGCAGATCTTAAATATTAGGTATTAGATAAAAACTTGCAGTTCTAAAAACGATTTTTATATTATTAATATTGCAAAAATATAAAGTTTTAAACAGTATTTGTACAGCACTTAACATGTATTTCTGCATTTTAGCAAAGGCTTTCAGTGTTAATGTAGTAAGCAATAGGCAGCTCGTATATGTGGGCAAGGCAAGCAGTGTTAGCCGACAAGTATCCTAAGTGATACTAAAATCTATGAATTCCAATTTTAAGTTGCATGAATTCATTTCTATACAATGCATAAATTGGCTGTTGATTATTTGCTTTAAAACAATGTTCAAGAATTAGGTAATATTATATGTATTAATAATGCCATAATTTACCTTAAAAATCCTTAAATGATTGTGCCACAACAAGCAGATGAATTAATACTTTACCTACATTTGATCAAACGATAAGATTATATCTGTTTTCTTCAACTCATAGCGCAAGGATTTATCTCGCAAAGCAAGCAGTCCGTTCATTGCTTCACATTATTGAAACAAGCTAGTTGTAAAATATAAGCACCTGAAATGTTTTCTTTCAATAAGAACAACAGAAAAGTCAGTTGCAAAGAGGAATATTCTCGTCAAGTTTTAAATTTGATTTTGATTAATTGAAACTTTTTAATAAATCAAAAATATTAAAAATGAAGTAGGTGAGAGTCACTTTTAGAGTATATTTCTTCAATATTGCCTCGATTGTAAATCAACAAATAAGATATCTTATTCGATGCACGATTTTAAATTGTGTGGATGGAAATTTGTAACTATTTTGATTCACCAATAGATTATTGGATATTCAGCAGCGTCAGTAGAACGATCTTTTTCAGTTGTAAAAAAAAATTATACAAATTCAAAGAGAAGTACTACAGCAATTATTTACAATTTCTCGAGAAGAAGATTTAGTAAATGAACAGCAGGAAGATTCTGATTTTTATACGAACATTATAGAAACTACTCTAAAAAAAAGTCGTATGCATTTGATATATAAATAATTGTTTGATGTTTTATTTTTTATACAATAAAATAAAAATGTTTGTTTGCCTAATTTCTATATGCACGAGCCGCCATTGTAGTAAGATTACTTAATCAGGCAAAATTACGATAAAAAAATAAATTACTCATATATAAGGTTTTGTACAAAATGGTGGATTGACTCAATGCAAAATACAGGTTGGGCCAAAAGTTAGGGGGGGGCAGTGATACACAAATAACTCAATAACTCACCTACAAATTTAACAAGCGCTGGGATTAATAGTGTAAAGATGGAAACGTGGCTCGTAAGTGGTTGACTGACACTTTTGGTAATCGTTGAATAAGCCGACGGGGAGGACTTGACTGGCCTCCAAGATCTCCTGATCTTACTCCGCCTGACTTCTTCCTTTGAGAAGTTATTAAGGAAGCTGTGTGCATTACTAAAGCACATTCTTTGGAAGAGTTGGAAGAAGAATAACCAAAGCTTTTCATTCAATTACTCCAGAGCTTTGTCACAAAGTGTGTTCATCGATGGAGAACAGAATTTTGAAGTGCATCGAGGTAAATGGTTTACAATTTGAGTATTTGTAAATATAAGGATCATTTATTATTCATTACACTTGCAGTGAACGTATATAAACTGAATAAATGCTTAATTTACATTAAAAAATTACATGTTTTGTATTGCCCCCTAACTTCTGACCCACCCTGTATATCTAAAATATTTAACTTAAAAAACTTGAAAATGGCTTAATTGGATTGTTTGTAAGTATTTGATTTCCTTGTATTTGCCCTTCGTGAATGTAATTTGGTTACTGTTAAAATTATTAATAATTTTTAAAATTATGGGTATTTGAAGTTTTGTATGGCCGGAGAAGGCATCGGATCGGGACTGTTTTTGAATCAAAATTATTCAAAAAGATAAATTTTACATAAATAAATTTTACACATTTAATAACATCTTAAGTCTGTTAATGATCTTTATCTAAGTCAAACTTCGTAAATTAATTTCATTTTTCGTTCAACAGATCTTTGCGTTATTTTTCATAACACGTTATCAAGTTCATTACAGTGATGAATACTTCAAATTTGAAAAAAACGATTCATATTAGTATCAGTTAACAATAAAGTTGTAAAGAAAAGCAACAGTAACATTTGTTGGCATAAACCTTTAAATGGAAAAGCACAATTCTGGAATTTTTCTTTGTTATTCTTTGTAAACTACTCAAAAATTAATGCGTTATACGCCCCAAATTGGAGCTGTCCTTCTACCAAAAAACATCATATAAAATATGAACTACAAAGAGTACTTAATCGCAAGATCAACATAGTATTCACGAGGTTCGAAATTATTATCATCATTAATACAATAATAGTGAATTAAGGAATATATTTTGCTTTTATGTGTTTTCAATAAAAGTAACAAATCAAAGATAATATTTACTTTTAAATTTAATTTGAAAAAAAATTGTCATTATCGAAGATTTCAATTTGCTCGACTACATGCTGAGATATTAAATAACTAAACTGATTTTTTGATCATCTCTGAATTTAGCATGCTAGAAATGTGCGCATTCGCAGTAAATGTGATACAGAAACTCAAGTTTGATGGTAGTTGTTATTGCCAGGCCCTTGGCATGCGTTTGCAAGTTAGAGGGCCATGACCTCGCAAAGTTCAATAAATCAATTATAGTTTCACTCATGAAATAGTCTCGCACGTTTTCATTTAATATTTTAATAGAANAATAACTAAACTGATTTTTTGATCATCTCTGAATTTAGCATGCTAGAAATGTGCGCATTCGCAGTAAATGTGATACAGAAACTCAAGTTTGATGGTAGTTGTTATTGCCAGGCCCTTGGCATGCGTTCGCAAAGTTCAATAAATCAATTATAGTTTCACTCATGAAATAGTCTCGCACGTTTTCATTTAATATTTTAATAGAATTTCATTTAGTATTTGATATATGTTAACTCAAATGTATTCACTATCCAACTTAGTTACAGAATATTAGGATTAATACTATAGAGTTTTGTATCCAGGATCTCGGTAGGAAGGGGTTGGGGTTGTGGAAAGCGACCCAACAGGAAGGGCCATGCTGGCTTAGCCACGGCCCTGGTTGCTACTAATAATGAATGAATGTTTTATTGGAATTTTCTAACAAATGCTGTATATGTAATGATAATGCATTACACTGTTATTACTTTAAACATGCACACATACAAAAACATTCTGATATATTTAAGGTTGCTTGATTTCTTGGCTTTAGTTGTGAATTTTGAATTGAGTTTTATCCAGTGGTACCTAAAATCTCGTACACTGCCGTAAAATGATTTTCTTACTTTACTTTCCATTACTACTTTATGGCAGTGCACAACAGCCTAGAAGAACAAAATGTCACTTTGGGTATTGTGCCTTGTATACAATTATTAAAGAATGCTATAGCTAAGTATTTTATACTACAAAATATATCATCGTGCAGTATACAATATCATGGCTTATTATAATATGATTGCTAACTTTATGTCTGTGTGTGATGTAGCATATACAGACTTCTGTATATGCTACATGGAGATAACACTGAAATATCAGTCCATCATGGACAAAATCTAAAAGAATTCAATATTTGATGTTCCATCTAATTTTTCATGTTTACAACAAAGGGCAAAATAAATATGCATGCATAAGAACATTAATTTACAAAACAACTCAAAGCTTTTACTACATTAATCGACTAATAACTCTTTAGTTTCAAGAAAAATATATTTATGAATTAATCATTATCAAATGAAACATTCAATTAACAATAATGTTGTTACTGAATTTGAACTACCTGATTAAAAAAGGCTATTACTGGTATGCAACAACTGTTTGCAATTCAGGCCAAATGCAGTGAATGCTATAGAATTTATAAGAAATGTATTGAAAATAAAACTAAAAGTAAAGTAAAAAGTATGTAGATTTCTTAACCATACACACCTTTAGTTTGGCAAGCCAAAAACATTTTTGCCTAGGACCATAGCACAGGCCGAATTGACATGAATTTTACGGCCGTGCTCCTATCTCAATGCTGCCTCATATTAATGTTTTGATGACAGCATATTAAGAATAAAACAATGAATAATTCTGCGGTGGTTCTGATAGTTATTAGTAATCCATTTTCAACTGGGAGCTATGGTAAAAAAATTGTCAGTATACAGTCTTTTCGAATTAAAGATGGAATTTTCAGCTTGACTCAAACCTGATTTGTTCAACCTGATCTCGAATTAAAAATTTTTAATGAGATTTGTAAAATCATCCATTGGTTGCTAAACTTATAAAAAAATGAATACTTATTAAATTTATATTAAAAATTGTTTGATTTCTTGAAACAGAATTTATTTCTATGTTGTCGGCTGCCAGTGAGGAGCGCCCTTCATTAACAGTAACAGTTAATTAATTTAAAACGACAAAAAAAGCGTAAGATGCTGATCGAAAGTTTGGGATTGAATTATGCTAAGTGCCAGTGACGGTCTTTGCTGTCATGCTCTTCAAGCCCAGCACGAATAAGAATTCTTTATGAGTTTTCTAAATAGAATCTTAATTCTTTTTTTATCATTTCTACTCATTAGTGATACTGAGTAACTTGAAAAGGCTAATTTTTGTCAAAGAAAAAAACAAATGATAGCATGTGATAAGCTTATCTTATGCTACATGAAAGACAATGATTACATGAAGACAAAATCATTATTGCTTTTTTCTATACATAAACAGTACTAAGAATATAAGAAGCTTGTGCAAGTTCTTTTGTCATCACTGTGCAAAAAACACTACAATGCCTCATTCCTGTCACCATTCACAGTATATACTATTAGTAAATATTAATATAAAGTTAACAAAGTGTATGATACCAACGAAGACAAAAGGAAATAAAAAGGAAACTGCGAGCAGGCTCCTAAGAACAAAGTTAAATATCTACAAAGGACGAAAAAGTAGACATGAACACACGAAGAGTAACAGAGGTATCGACAAAACTAAACAATAAATGAACATACGGACAAAACAAGGAAACTAAACAACAAACAAACCAAAATCTAAATCAAAAGAAATAAGTTAAATAGACAGTCATTCACACATACTTACTGAGGAGTTAAAAAAGGACCGGTGGACTATCTAAAAAGGTTTTACTTGTTAGTTAAAAAGATATGTACATGCATAAAATCTGAACCAGTCACAGGTATAATTTTACTAATATTTTGGTAGGACTATGCTTATTATACAATATTCAATTGCTATTTTAAAATTCGATGTACTAAGTAAGTCTGAAAATATATGAAAGTCTGCTGGATTTTGTGGTATTCGGGCTGTACAGTGAACTATCAAATGCTTGGGTTCTTATTTTTGTTGTTGCATAATCTGCATAATGGTGTATCAATCAGTCTAGAAAAGAAGAATTTATCATGATTTATAATTTTTTTTAGTTTGAGCTTGTACATAATTGTTTTTTGAAGTAATTTTTTGGTGTTGAAATTTGTAATATGCCAATAATTTTTGGATTGTGAATAATCTCATCTAATCGTATGCTACAGCCATTGATGATGTTTAATTGGAATTTTAGATATTGCAAATTTCCTAGAGTATTAGATAGTGAGGGGCATATTGTTTTAAAAGACTTAGGTAGAGGGATATGACTAAGCAATAAGCATGTCCATTAAATTGCTTTTAATTGTAAATGATTGAATGATTTTAGAGTAAAACCTCTTTATGGGATGCCGTTTGGCTTTTAGTATTGTGAATATGATATTTGTTTTGTATGCTAATTGATAGAAGTACATGTTACATAGTTGAATTCCTCCTCTTTTATAATTGCACTACAAAAATTTAGGACGTGAGAGTTCCATACTGCATTGCTTATCGCTTCTTGAATTGAATTGTTTACTGGTAGAAGCGGTTAAAATTGAATTTTATATAATAACTTAGTAATAATACATTGATGGCTTTGGACTTGCCATAGATGAACATTTTCCAATTGGAAATGAAATTGATTAATAATTTATTATGACTTAGAAATGCACCATTGGCAATAAAATTTACACCATATATTTTTAGCTCTAAACCTAATAATAATATTTCATTGTGATTGCATGCACATTCAGTAGACCACTCTTTCGCTTTATTTATGCTTGTGTAAATTGATTTTTGTTTATTTTTGAAAGTCTGGTAATTTTACCAAATTCGTTCAGGTGTTTGAGGCTATCTGAATTTGATGCGATTAATGTAATATCATCGGCAAATGCAAGATATTATATTTCTATGTCGTCATAAATAAAACCGTGAATTTGGTGTGAATGTCGTATTAGGTTCAGGAATAGTTCTACTGTGAAATTAAGCAGTATACACGACAAGGGGCATCCCTCTGCCAGGGCTGCACTGCTTATGAGAAAATTTTGGGGACGCAATTTTGACCACAATTTTTTTCAAATAACAAACTACATGTAATTGTTTCAAATATATTTCTTATCAAATATTACAGATATAAAATTTGGCATAATTCTAGAGCTTTCAGCCAATGAACAATAAAACATTTAGAAGACGTCTTATAACACGTCTTAAAATGGTTTAGAAGACGTTTAGAATTTAAAAACAATTTTCGAAGCATTGTTAAAAAATATATTGTCAATAAACTTTGTTCTTGTTAACAAGCAATATTCACTTAGTGCTAAAGCTTTGCATAAATTATTCTTATAATAACTTGAATATTAACATATTAAATATCTAAAGCATCGATTATATTGGTTCAACTTGGGGAATTCGTCAAGCGAATTCATGGAGCATGGACGTGCTTACACCCCCATTCCTCTTATTGATTTCATTTGATAATTGCAATTGCGGAAATTTAGTTCACATTATTGCTCATGTTGGTTTAATTTGACGTATTCTATATTGAAAGCGGCTGTTTACATGGTTTCTTTTTGCTGATATAAAAAATAATAGGCTAACCTCAGTCATTTACACTATCTAATTAGAGAGTGACATCGGGTACCAGATAAGCCTGATCCAGTTATCAGTCAGGTCGTGTCGGGTTCCACTACAAAGATTTGAATTATTATTTATAAAATATTGATGTTATTCACATCTTTAACTGAGAAAGATCCAAGACGTTAAGGAATACGAATGAATTGCTTTTTCTCCGTCAGAAAATGATTGATGTTAATGATAATTTGATTGGAGAAAGATAGACAACGTCAAATGTTTGCTCATATTGTCACGCTCTAATATATATACATATATATATATATATATATATATATATATATACAAATATATATGCAATAGCAATCTGCCGTTATGTGGGTAGCGCATAAAAAAATAATATTTTAAATGATATCGGCCTCTGATATCCCACTCAAAATTTATATAATTTTTATTTATTACATGTGGCAGCTAAATTTTGACTTGCGCAAGTTCATGTTAATGTGCATATTCATTTTAATGTGCGTATTTTAATTATTCAATTAAAATTTTTAATGTACGAAAAATGAAATTTAACAAACTCTAACATTGATGAATACTCTATATTTATATTGAAGCAATTATAGCTCAAAAATCTTTAAAAACTTTAGGTATTTTTGGCTAGTAATAAGAATGAAAAAATTTNTAAAGCATCGATTATATTGGTTCAACTTGGGGAATTCGTCAAGCGAATTCATGGAGCATGGACGTGCTTACACCCCCATTCCTCTTATTGATTTCATTTGACAATTGCAATTGCGGAAATTTAGTTCACATTATTGCTCATGTTGGTTTAATTTGACGTATTCTATATTGAAAGCGGCTGTTTACATGGTTTCTTTTTGCTGATATAAAAAATAATAGGCTAACCTCAGTCATTTACACTATCTAATTAGAGAGTGACATCGGGTACCAGATAAGCCTGATCCAGTTATCAGTCAGGTCGTGTCGGGTTCCACTACAAAGATTTGAATTATTATTTATAAAATATTGATGTTATTCACATCTTTAACTGAGAAAGATCCAAGACGTTAAGGAATACGAATGAATTGCTTTTTCTCCGTCAGAAAATGATTGATGTTAATGATAATTTGATTGGAGAAAGATAGACAACGTCAAATGTTTGCTCATATTGTCACGCTCTAATATATATACATATATATATNTGTTAATGTGCATATTCATTTTAATGTGCGTATTTTAATTATTCAATTAAAATTTTTAATGTACGAAAAATGAAATTTAACAAACTCTAACATTGATGAATACTCTATATTTATATTAAAGCAATTATAGCTCAAAAATCTTTAAAAACTTTAGGTATTTTTGGCTAGTAAAAAGAATGAAAAAATTTGTATAGTTTGAAGCAGTAGCGTAGACAGAATAACAAATCAGGAGGGGCAGAATAATTTCTGGAGGGGCAATAAATTGATTCAATTGAAATTTTGAAAAAAAAGTGCAGTACATTATTCAGTTTTGTAAATATTTAGTATATATATATATATTAAATTTGATGTGAAAGTTATTTAAATAGGGCCTTTGACTATTTATTTATGCTATCTTTTAACTAAACAATATTAATAGTAATAGGTTTATTCTGCTCCAAAAATAGGGGGCTAGGCTTCGCTTTTCGGGGCCTTGCCCCCCCCCCCCC
>CABFPE010000407.1:180162-201497 GCA_900660155.1 Hofstenia miamia | reverse complement strand
GGGGTTTGAAGAGGTTTATTGCGGAAAATTGCGGGTAACCCGGGGTGAGTTAAGGGGAAAGTTGAACAAAAAATAGATCAAAATAGATCGAAAATATATTCAGTTCCTCCTCCATGCGCTTTTGCTTTCAATTCTGTGGGTTGTTTAAATTAGGAATCTATTGAATTCGTCAAATGATTTCATCATGATGAACAAATGTAAATGCATTTATGCACTATTGAATTTGCTTGACGAAGAGAGTCACTGATGTGGTCCATTATAAAACCGTAACAAATTTTAACAAACATTTGGAAATTGTTTAGAAATCTCTTAGGAAATGCCTAGAAATAGCTTAGAAATTACTTAGAAAACATTTGGTCATGGTTTAGAAAACGTCTATAAGACGTTTAGAAATGGCGTCTATATCAGGTGTAAAAGACGTCTTTAAGACGTTTAGAAATGGTTTAGAAGGCGTTTAGAAGACGTCTTTAAGAGGTTTAGAAGAATTCTAGAGGACGTCTAGAAGACGTTTAGAAGATGTCTAGAAAACATTTAGAAGACGTTTTACAACATCATTTGGTGGACACTAGATGGTATTCAGCAACATTATACAATTATAAGACCGGGGTATAATACGTTTTATTGTTTATTGGGCACTCCTACATGCTAATTACCAAATGTGTAAACTAAAGATAATAAAATAAGCGTGGCGTAGTATAATTAATATGTCTATCTAGACATTTCTATGTTATACTAACACAAAAAATAAAAAATTTCCAAACAATTTAATAAATTTTATAAAAGATTTTGGATAACAAAAATGTATAAAATTTTATTTGATAGTACCTGAAAAATTGTCAATTGCACTTCTGTTGTGAATCAACCAATTCGAAACAGCTTTTTCTGCATTCCACATATAAGAGGGTGCACCATATATAGATATAAACAGTATGTCAATAACATTTAATATAAGTAGTGTTGAGCGAATATCAGTAAAGATTCATCTTTGAAAAACCCCTTTCGGCCTCAGATGAGGATAGGGGAATAACATCAATTAGGTTTTTATTTATCTCTTGAATTATGGGTGGAATAACATTGGCATTTGAGATTTATTCCCTAAATGCTGGAATGAAACTCTGTGGCATTGATTTGAAACGCCTAATTAATTTTATTAGCGTTGCTTCAGGTTCGAGCCATGGAGCAGGTATATCAGGCCAATTAGATGAATTTAAAACAGCAATCCCGTTAAGAAAGAATTTGTTTCTGTCATCATGTTGAAAACGTTGACTTATGTTGTCAATTAACGCTTGTATAAATTGTTTATATGGTCAAAGCTAACGTATGCTGTTCTTGATGAACAGCATTGCAAACGGAGGCCCTTAAATGTGCTCTGACCATCCGAGGTAAAGTTACAGAATTTATACATACCGCTTTCTATACCTGATTTTCTTTGCTCTAGAGAATTAATCGAACACTGAAACTGCTTAAAATGGCTTAAAATGGTTGTGTACGACTTTTCCAAAACCAGAGAAAGGGTTTTCAATTGAGACAGACAATCTCCACATCTTCCCACATTTGAACAGTTTTGAACAGTTGTCAGCAATCCAGCAAATGCTGTGCGATCAGTAGATTTTGTAGATGGATCGAAAGCAAGATCATTAAAGAGCTTACAGAGTGCGGGGTAATCTTCCCAGAAGGCCTTGACCGCACGATAAGAGCAAGAAACCCAGCGAATTGTAAATAATTTTCTAATTTTAAGAAAGTCATCATGAAGAAATTCTGATTTTGCTCTTAACATTTTGGTGATTTTTGGTGATGCTGAAACAGAGTTTGTATGTGATAGATGCCATTTATGCATCGGTTACAGCCAGCTCTAGTCTATGGCTGAGACAATGCCAGCGAACTATGTTGTTAAATATATTGCGTAGCTTAACACCAACTCCACTTTTCTTTCCCAAAAGTACAGATGCCCCATNCATGTGATAGAATTTGTATATCCATGTTTAATAGAGATATAGGTCACCAGGACTTTCGGTGTTCTAAATCTTTTCCCTATTTTGGTAATAATCTAATTAATGCATTTGAAATATTATTAGAAATTTGGCAAGATGTTAAGATTGATTCAATTCATAATAAATAATGCGGTGCAAGGATCGGGCAGAAGGTCATATAGAAGGCAGCATTAAGGCCATCTATTCCGGGAGAAATTTTAGTTTCACTATTGCTAGGTGCTATAAGCTTCATTATGAAGAAGCTAATCGGATTTCATNTATTGCGTAGCTTAACACCAACTCCACTTTTCTTTCCCAAAAGTACAGATGCCCCATTGCTAACAAAAGCCACAAATGATCAGATAAGTAATCATCGGAAAATCCATTTTCATGCAGAATTGCTAAGAGACTACTCACAATCCCCTCTGAATCTTGATTTTTCAATTCTGAAATTCCGAGAAAAATGTTTTGAGCTTCGCATGACAAACAACAATGAGGCATGATTTATCAGACAAAGATGTTAAAATAATTGAAAAGTTTGACAAAGTTCTCATTACATTAGAACATAGCGTTCTTCTCATTGTAGTTGCAATGCAATTTATCATTCTGCAACATGTCATCCGAGAGTGCAAAATACGCCCCATCTCAATTCCGTTTCGTATTTGAAGTGTGACGAGCATTTCATAATCTGAAAAGGGTCAGCATTAATGAGCGACCGACGGCATTAGCTGTTCGCAAGCATTTTTCAGTTAACAAGCGATGTTTAGACTGGGAGTTTTAAATTGATGCTTCAATAGTTTTTTCTTCCCTAGTTTCAAGGACTTTTACTGCTGCTTCATGAGCCTTTGAATGCAAGTGTTTATGAATTTTTTCCTTAAGGATTTTTTATAAGCACTGAAAACTGTTGCTTCAATCCATTCAATGCTTAGCCTAACCCCTTGCAAATCAGTGAAAAAGCGATAATACACGTCGGAATAAAATTATTTCGAGACTTCTGAAGCACTATAATAGATTTCCATGACATGTTGCTGTATCTTTATAAAATTATTGGTGTTTATAAAACTTGCACAGTGGCCAGTCCGACCCTGCTGCGTCCCTCTAAATTTATAAAAAAAGTAAGTGTGGGAACTCCGTCCTCCTGCTAGTGCAGGCCTACCCACCCTCTGCACCTGTACTGTTGGAGACAGAAAACCATTGATTAATAAATAAAATTTATTGCCGGAGTATAATGCACGAATGAGACTAAAATAATGTCAAGTAGTCCAAGATTTTCTAATGTATTAAACAAAAATTCGTGATCAACTCAGTCGTATGCTTTATTAAAATTAATATTAAGTATTCCCATATCAATGTTGTTTATTCCACATATGTCAATAATAGATTGGATTGTTAAAATGTTTAAGGAAGAGTTTCTCGCCTTTTTACAACCAGTTTGCGTTGCATATACGTATTTCTGTCCCAAAGGTCTGAGTCTACAATTAAGGACATGTGATAGAATTTTTATATCCATGTTTAATAGAGATATAGGTCGCCAGGACTTTCGGTGCTCTAAATCTTTTCCCTATTTTGATAATAATCTAATGAATGCATTGGAAATATTATTAGAAATTTGGCAAGATGTTAAGATTGATTCAATTCATAATAAATATTGCGGTGCAAGGATCGAGCAGAAGGTCATATAGAAGGCAGCATTAAGGCCATCTATTCCGGGAGAATTTTTTAGTTTCACTATTGCTAGGTGCCATAAGCTTCATTATGAAGAAGCTAATCGGATTTCATGCTGACATTCCGAGCATTGTCGTGTATTACCGATACACGATATTCTACACGAAAATCATGATAAGGATACACGAAAGTAACGGTATACGGAAAAATAAAAACACTACACGAAAATCGTGTATACTACACGAAATTGTATATCTGTATTTCAGTGGGGTCGTGCTGACCCTCAATTACACAATTTGAGGGCAATTTGTACTCAGCTAATAACAAATTATAAGGATTCAACCTACCTCCATGAGCGGGAAATTACTTTGCATCACTTATTTCCCATTTTCGTTTTGTTAGAACTGATACATTGCCGATTGTAGCAACGATCCTCGATCCAAAGACTAGACTAGCATTCTGCGATTCAGATAATTCGTTTTTTCGGTTTGAAACCGAACAGTGCCGAAGAATGTTTTTATCTCATTTTGATCCCCACTTGAGTGAAAGAGACTCTCCGGAAGTTGTAGAATCTCAGCCGTCAAAGAAAAAGTTACTTGATTTTGATGCTAATTTTTTTGTTTCAAAGGTCTTCTAAACCACAGAAAATTTTTTTATTTTCATATCTAGACAGTGCTTTGGTAAAGGACGAGATTGTAAAATTCTGGGAGCAGTGATTTCAAAAATGCTGTTTATGAAATTCTGGCCATACCCACAAGCAGTAGTTCTGTTGAACAGATGTTTTCGGTATGTAAGCCTCACTCCAGAGATAAATGCAGCTCAATGTTACCCAAAAATTTAGAATGCCTAGTGCAAATTTCTTTTGAAGAATAAATTTTTCTGGGTTTAATAAGTTTCCTAAATACACGAAAATACACGACTCCCAAATACACGAGAGCTCTAATACACAATAATACCAGTATTCAAAAAAGTGGTACACGACAATGCTCCGCTGACACTAGATCAAAAACAGTGCAATTCCTTTAAGCAAACATTATTTCAGACTTTTGAGACTTTGAGCCCGTTTGGTGCTCAAGCACTATCACATATTTAAAAAAGCAAAATTTTTCTAGTATTCTAAATTTACAAACGGAAAAATATGATAAAAAACACAAAATCATTATTTTGTATTAAAACTCGTTCAATATTTTTGTTTATATAATTAAAAAAATATATACACAAAATTAGAAATAGTTATTTCTTCCAAATAAATCCCAAACGCTTTGCTGTACTTGCTTTAGAAGATTGATCTTGTTTTACTTCAATTGCACCAATAGATCGGAAATTTAGTAGTTCTTGCCCATCTTTATCAGATGTAATGTAGCTAGGTCGAACACCTCCGTGACTATCAAATGCAGGCCCGTGACCTCCACCAAGACTTGTATTTGCTGCATTAATTAAAGGATAGAGATTAGAAACACCTTTTTCTTTAAATTCTTGAATTACACCATGTGCATACTCTGCAAATTGTTGGCTTTCTAACTCAACAATATCCACGTTTCGTTTATCATATACTAATTCTTCTTCTCGTTCTTTTAGGATTTTTTCTCGCTTCTCAGCATATTGTTTCAATTGTGTGTCTTTAAATTTTTTATCTCTTTTAAATTTGTTCACTTTCTTTTCAATTTCTAATTGATGCATCTCTTCATTTGCCTTAATTCTGGCGGCTCTGATTTCAGCTGCTTCTCGTTTATTTGCAATTTCTTCTTCATCTTTCAATCGCTGGCATTCCATTCGGTGTTCCATAATTGACTTAAACATCTTTCTTTGTTCTTCCAACTTACGCGCATTCTCCTCAGCATCTTTTCGCTCTTTTTCCTCTAAGGCATTAGTTAACACTTCTTCTTCATTACTCCTCATGTTGTTTAGTATTTCTGAAAGTACTTCAGTTTGTCTTTCACGAATCCTCAAGCCTTCATCTCTCATTGCCTTCTCTTTCTTTGCACGAATCTTAGCCATTTCACGTTTAGCTAGTGCAAACCTTCGTATTTTATCGTTTTCTTCTTCTTCATTTTGCCTTTTAATTGCTTCAAGTAATTGTTTATCAGAAAGGTGTCGATTATAATCACGCCGCAATTGCTCTTTTTCCATTGTCTTAAGCTTTTCAATATTGTTGCACTCATCATGATACATCTTTATTGCTTCTTGAATTTTCATACCTTCTAATTTATCTTGTAACTTCTCAGCATCCCTCTCATTGCACTTTTCCTGAATTTGCTTTGTAATATAAAATCTGTTTTCCATATTTTCTTTGCTCCGCTTTGCAGCAAGCTTTTTGTCATTTTGGGCTGCCATTTGATTTTCTTCATCACGCATTTTTAAATATCGCTCTTCTACTTTGCCATCAGCAGACCGGATTCGAGATTTTATTTCTATTTGTTTTTCTCTTTCATGCAAAACCTGGGTTAACGTCAAAGCGCTATGTAATTTTTTTACCCGATCTGTTTGCCAATATTGTAGTTCTTTTGCCTTATCTAAAATTTCCTTTCGTTTCTCAGCTTGGTATTTTGCCTCTTCAATGTCTATTTGCTTTAGCTCTTCTTCTTCCTTCTCCAATCTATTTTTCTTGGCTGCAAGCTTCTTTGCTCTAATACCCGCAATTGTATTAGTCCATGTATCTACTAATTTTTTACTTTCTGAAGCGAGGTGTGCTTTTTGCTCTCTTTCAGCCTTTAGTTTTTTATCTTGAATAGATTCTTCAGCCAGCTGATCTTTTATTCTATAGAATTCAGATCGAGGAAGTATGGTGACATCTCGAAGATTAACTTTGTGATGAGATTTACCTTTAACAAATGACGGATTATAAGCATTTTGATGCTGACTATTTACATGTAAAGTCGCCATCTTGGTGTTGCTATTTCAACATAACTTGAAAACAACATACATACTAATAATAATGACTAGATTATACATAATTTAGTATATTTTGTATTTTAATTTTATTTATAAATATTTTAGATTATAATAATTTATTGTTGGGTTTACCATTATTACGTCACCAACCGACTTGTCGAACATTCACTTAGTTAATGAAATAGAAATCTCGAAAAGAAAAATGTATTGAGCTTGATTAATTTCATATATCTGCCTGTGTTATTTATTAATTCTGTTTACTTAAGAAGGTTCAAGTTAAAATAAATTAGATTTAATTAAAAGGATCGTGCGATGAGAAAATGTACTGGGTTTTCTAATCCCGTTATTCTAATTCCGAAATTTTCGATTCCCGGGAATGATAAGAACCTTTCATTGGCAACATATAATTAGAATATAGGGAACTGCTGCGTAATTTTTTATGTATCGCATGAAATGCGAATTTTAAATTATAATTAGTTTGTTTAGTAATTTCAAATCAATGAAATTTTTGTCCATGTGTTTTTCTTGAATTGAAATACCATCTCATCATTTTGACAATTGTTAACGTTTTGCATCGAAATTTTTGCTAGTCAGCCTTTGATCGATATATTTTTGGCGCAAGGCTGGCTTGCGGGATATCACAAATTTAAAGAAAATAACCGATAACAAAAGACATCTATTTACAAACAGGTTTTTGAATAGGCATGTTCTTATTTGCAGTAGAAGATATCTAGTGTTCCGTGCTGTTTCTCATTGGTTGCGTGGAGGAATCAGAGTGAAGAATGCTTTTTTTGTGTTCAATACTGTGGAAGAGAATCATCGATCTGCTTTGAGTAATAGTCAAAGCGGGAATTCCTCTCTTATAAATCCCCACTTGTGAGCTTTCTTCAGAAATCTATCCAATATTTGGGAATTTTTGCTGGAAACATTCCCATAGACAGCAGCACAGTAGTTGATTATACTTCGGAACCAAGCTTCGAAGAGCAGATGAAGGCCATCTTTTCCATGATATTTTCCTGTTTGAAATAGCTAAACAGCCAGAGGGCAGTGGAGTAACGAGTTGTGGATGATCGACGTTTTACTTTACCCCTGAAATTAACAAACGATTCATCCACTTCGTCATGTTTTTGATTGCATCAAACTTGATTGGCACTAATGAATATCTAAATTCATTCAAATCCTACTGTCTATAGTCTGTTTAATCTTTAACAATTTGGTTCAATAATTATTGAATTTCTACTATAAATGAGCTTATGTAAATTCCAGAGCTTTCAAAGTTTGATGAAAATGAAGGTTGAAATTTTAAAACTTTTCAAACTTAGATTTGAAAATTTGAATTTTATTTAATACAAAATTTGATTTAAAATTTGAAAGTTTGAAAATTTGATGTTTGTAAAAATAATTCCTACATACAAAAGAAATGCATGTGTATTAGACGTAAGGTGTAATTTATCATGCATTTAACAATGAGTACGCTCAAAACCACTTGAGTAGATCATGCCCATAATTTTTGTAAAAATATGGAGTGCATACTGTAACATAACTTCACTATAAATTCTCTATATAGAAAAGAAAATTAGATTGTTGTGCTTATTATATAGAGACATATAGTATGCAGTAAACGCCCTGTAATTATAAAATTTTGAAATTGGCTTTAATGATAACAAGTTCAATACTAATTGTATCATAATTAAAAACACCTTTCACAGTTTTAATAGCAGTAGAGTATTCTTCATTAAGCATTATAACCCATTTTATATCATTGAAGTGGTTTGCATAGTATATTGCTGATTCAGTTCAGGTTCCCCATGTGGTGATTATTGGCTGAGGTGGCAGAGGGATGTTAGGAAGCGGCTTGAAACATTGATCTTTGTCCAGGTGATTTAACAAAGATCTTCATTACTGCTGAAATTTTTCTTTCCTTACCAATTACTGTCAGATGTTTTCATTTACAATATTTAACAATATCAAAGTTTGCTCTTTAGAATTCAAACTTTTGTTTGAAATTTGACTGTTGGAATTTTTCATAATTTGATTTGAAAATTTGGAACTTTTGTAAAAATTTGAAAATTTGATTTGAAGGCCCTTATAAATCCATACTTAAATATTTCAATTAATTATTCTTCGCTTTTTTCATTATACGCTGTTGCAAGAAAATCATCAAAGTACTCGACGGTAATAATAACTGCTGAAGCAACATCATATCCTGATTATTGAGCTAGCTGATCTAAACTACTAATATAATAATAATAATTTTCTTATGTGGATGATAACTAAAATCCGAATTTTTCCATTAAAAAAAGATTCGTAAACAACTAATAAGCAACAGTAATGTTAATAATGTAACTTAATCTAAATTCAAGGATTGTCGTAATTAATAAAATTTTCAATCCATTTTACATCGATTTCGTTACTTCAGAATAATATTTTTGCTGATATTGTGAACTAGGCAGTGTTTTTCTCAGAGAAATTGTGTTTTTTTGGATACTAGTAACTTTCAAAATGCTCATATGGTTTATTTCTTTGAAATCATGAAATTTTCTCTCCGTATTTACCTTTTCTAAATGTCAAAAAGTTCACTATTCCCCTGTTGCGGATCCTAGTGCGCATAGAACTACAACGCATGCCTTGGCCTCTATGACGTACTGTATGAGTCACTGCTCGTGACTATGTTAATACTTTTGCCAATGAGAGTTAAGAGTGGACATAGAAATGATTCAAATTAATTAAGTGATTACGGCCCCCAAATTTAAGATTATCAGACTGTATGTTAAGAATGCCCCTAGGTTAGGGTAATAATTTTTTTCTTTTTTTTGATGATTTTAATGATAAACCACTGCAGAAAAGTGAAAAGTTGTTAGTGGTAGCAAATTGCGATAACCTAAAAACTGGTTACGAGTAATTCGGCAGTAACCTTGATGGCCTGGTAAAATACTCTGTCCGGAATATCCCATTATTATTGAGAGAAATGTATTTCAAATTCATACGTAGTTGTAGTTCATTGTTTCTATGATTGCAATAATACATTAAAATGCGAAAACGCAATATAGGACTGTTTGATTAGCTGTCACTATTTAGTAACGCTAACACTCGACCTTATTAGTCACTTGAAGAAAGGTATTACTACGAATCCCTCTTTAGTTACTAGTAACGTTACCAGTAACTTCAATCATTTCAAAGCAGCGAGAAGTTAATGCAGTTGTTTCGTAATCACGAAAAAAGCCTCCGTGATCATGATCATACGAGAATCCTCCACTACTAATTGCAGTCCGCACCGACAAGCAAATCACCCAATGTCTTTAGTTAATTGTCTCTTTGCTTCATAAGGATATTGGGCTGTTCTTGACACACATGCATCATCGGCAAATTGATATATGTAGTCCCATTATGAATTGCTTTATTTTATTCAAGTTCATTGTTTCAAAATTAAAAGTTAATTGCTGAAAATAACAAAATACTTCATTATCCAATAAACCAGGTTCTGGACAATATCGTGTTATCTCTTAATCATTCAATATATGTCGGTGTTTTTTTAGAATGTACCAAACTGTAAATTTGAAATTCTGAAAAATCACATTTTTTGCCAAAGAATCTTCATTTTATGGAATTTTAGGACCAAATTTTCCTAAAGACATATTTTTACATGAAGATTGTGCTGATATAGGTTTAGGAGTAATCTAGGATGAAATATTTTATTATCAAAATCCTTTCAAAACCTGTTGTTGATACTCTGCATTTTCGAAATTTTATTTGAGCAGTAAAAAAGGATTAAAAATTCTATCATGGTAAGACTTCAAAGACTAGTGTCAATTTTTGAATATTATTAAACGGTTATAGAATGACTTTACAAGGATGATTTTGAGAAATGCTGTATAACAGAACTTTGAAATATATTCTAAAATGTTTTTTGGAGTAAAAATGGGTGAAATTCCAAAAAACAGTAAATTATTTCAACATGTGAATGTCAAATGATGGAAAAACGAATACAACTTGTACATTAAAATACAACAGTCAAGCAAAATTATTTAAATGTTAACATGTGCAAACATAATATATGTCCACGAGAGTAAGTCAACAGACCGTTAAAAGAACAGAAACTGAAAAAAATCTAAAAACTATCAATCTGAGAGAATTGGAAAACGCAAACTTTTTTCCACGTCAGACTTAGTATAACATTAACTATAACAATCCCCCTGAACAGAGAGGGGTTAAATAGAATGAAAAATTCAAAAGAACAAATTTGAAGAGTGACATGGCAAGAAATATTCCGGAACAATACAATTACTTTTTAGAGCGGGGTCATGAAAATTAATAGCTTCCTTTTTGATTTAAGCTATTGTAAATGCTAGTGTCCAATTGATCATTAAATTCAATGTTGCTATCATAGATTTCATCAGGTGATATTATCTTTGTTTGTAAGGCTGTAAACCGTTTCACGTTAGCATTTCTAGTTCGAGCTAACTTCAAGTCCTTCGAAATATTGTTCACCTTTTTCAATAAAATAACAACATGGGTCTGAAATATCCTTTCAGAAACACATTTTCCAGTCAATTTAACAAAATAGAGAGGTTCAATGCTACTTCAAGTATACAAAGTTACAAATGATGGGACTGTGACGGTTTTGTATGGAATAATGAGAAATTAGATCTCTCAGAACATGATCAACAAAGATGCCATAGTGTTTTGTGTTGTCAATCAGATTGTAGTGATATTTCTTCTCGAATAGTTTGACGATGACACAGTGCAGTACATACTGTTTATTTGAGAAGTGAGCTGACTGAACTTCGTGTTTGGGACAAAAAGCGAGGTTTTGCGAAAAATCCAGCTCTATAAATTTACCATCTTAAGTGTCTCTCATTAATGGAATAACATTTGAGCAGTTGTCAACATATTTCCAGTGTTTTAAGTACTTGGGCCCCCATCTTTGATAAGCTTGACAATGTGGCAAACTGTATTCAACATGTGTTGTTTGTTTACCGATGTAACTTTCGATAATCCGTTTGTAATAGTAAAATTTGAAGAGTTTTTTGTCATTTGTTTCGGGAAAATCCTCTCCGTTATTTATTCAGTTAATGTAATCGGTTAGAGAGCTGTGAGAAGATAAAGCTTTCGATTTATGGTATATGTTTATTGACTGAAGATATAGGTGAGAGTTGAAGCTATCNGAACATGAAAACTTTTCTTAAACTTCGAGTATTTGCCACATCCTTATAGAAAAAGCTAATGTTAATTCTAACTTCTTCTTCCGTGATTGTGTTGGGGTTGTTTTTATTTAGCCTCATCATCATAACGATTTTGACCTTTTTAGTGATGTTGTAGTATCAGTATCTTTTCTCCCATATATCAGTCCAGACTATATCATTTACTCCAGAGAATAACATATGGCCCTTGGATTTCTTTCTTCAATTTCATTTCTCAATTCTTGTAGTTGTACATTTATTGGTTTCCCATGTGTGTACAGTTGGTCCGGCGTTATTGTGCCTTTGATATAGACTTGTTCTTTGTTATTGTGTTGTAACAATATCACTTTTGATTTTTTGTAGTCATCTCTATCAACTATGGCTTTTGCTTTCTTTTCATTGTTCACGTATGATTTGTACTCCTGTAAGAATGTTTTTGCGACCTTGATGTCCTTTGGTATTCTCCAACATGGGAGGACCATCGGTATTGCGATAGTCTCTGGTGGTGTGCAGATGAGGAGTTTTGTCTCTATTTCTCATTCTATGTGCCAGTGTGAGCCTTCTGTGGTTGATGCTGTTGCTAGGCCTATGGTGGCAGGGTAGTTCATCTTTGCTTCAGGAATCGTATCCCAGAATGCCTGAGTTAGTTCCCTTCGACTTAGCGTTAATTGTAGTTCTTCTGTCATTTCTACTCTTGAAGTAATGCATTCGACGTCTATAGTGAGTTGGTTATATGGTCATAATAGTCCCTCCAGTTCTGTTTGTGTAAACGCTTTGGTAAACATAAGTTTCANCTATCATAGATTTCATCAGGTGATATTATCTTTGTTTGTAAGGCTGTAAACCGTTTCACGTTAGCATTTCTAGTTCGAGCTAACTTCAAGTCCTTCGAAATATTGTTCACCTTTTTCAATAAAATAACAACATGGGTCTGAAATATCCTTTCAGAAACACATTTTCCAGTCAATTTAACAAAATAGAGAGGTTCAATGCTACTTCAAGTATACAAAGTTACAAATGATGGGACTGTGACGGTTTTGTATGGAATAATGAGAAATTAGATCTCTCAGAACATGATCAACAAAGATGCCATAGTGTTTTGTGTTGTCAATCAGATTGTAGTGATATTTCTTCTCGAATAGTTTGACGATGACACAGTGCAGTACATACTGTTTATTTGAGAAGTGAGCTGACTGAACTTCGTGTTTGGGACAAAAAGCGAGGTTTTGCGAAAAATCCAGCTCTATAAATTTACCATCTTAAGTGTCTCTCATTAATGGAATAACATTTGAGCAGTTGTCAACATATTTCCAGTGTTTTAAGTACTTGGGCCCCCATCTTTGATAAGCTTGACAATGTGGCAAACTGTATTCAACATGTGTTGTTTGTTTACCGATGTAACTTTCGATAATCCGTTTGTAATAGTAAAATTTGAAGAGTTTTTTGTCATTTGTTTCGGGAAAATCCTCTCCGTTATTTATTCAGTTAATGTAATCGGTTAGAGAGCTGTGAGAAGATAAAGCTTTCGATTTATGGTATATGTTTATTGACTGAAGATATAGGTGAGAGTTGAAGCTATCTTTGTCTTTTGGTCTAACACAATAATATGGTTTGTATCTAAAAAATAATGTCAATGATACATGTGTGTTTTTCTCGTTAAACAACAAGAGAAGTTTTCTGATAGACTCAGTATAAATCATCCTCTGTGATGATTTTCCAACTTTACACTTTTCAATTAGGTTAGGGTCAATTATATTCGGAAACTGTTCCAAAAAATTTTGCTTACTAATGTGTTTAATATTGTATGCGGATTGATAATAATAATAATAATAATAATAATAATAATAATAAATGACTTTATTTAGCCGCTGAAGGGATACACAACAAAAAATAAAAACAAGTCAAGTTTTACGGCAGCGAGGACAGTCACAAGGATTGGTTCGAATTTATTGATGTTCTACCCATTCGTTGGTGAAATTCCTATTTCTCATATTTGGTCGGTTTTCTTTGAGAAGTTGATTCAAACGGCACTGCTTATATCCAACACCATCATCAAGCATATCACTAAAACATTCGTAAATGTAATTCAAGGCTCCATTTTAGTTGCCATTTAAATCTCTTTAATTTTTCCACTACATTCCGAAACATTCATTAATTATTCTAGCCGTGGCTTTATGTTTATAGGGCTTTTTCCAATCATGACTGCTTTCTCTTGTTTTTGATTTCACCATTCACAATATCGATAAATAAAGGATCCACAGGAAGCTGTTCAGCATCATTAACATCGACAACAGGCTCATCTTGAACAGATCCAGATGCTACCACTGTCAAATTCTGCGGTACGATCGAACGCCATTGATGGTATCATCTCAACTTCAGCAATCGATTCATTGTTATGTGTATTCTGGACGTGTCTATCACGCTTTGATTTTATCATTGGATTTCAAATGTTTAATAATGTTCGCTTTGTACTTTGACTTTGTTGAACATCCATTAGTTGGACAAAAATACAGATCTCCAACGCATTCGATAATTGGCTGAGATATTGGTATTGGTCCATGACCTTTTTTTCGTGTTTATTTTGGTTAAATTTAGTGCTGATCGACTTTTTATAATTTTCACCACGGCAAGGATAAACCATATTAAAGCAACTGAAATCCACAACACACCAGCATTTTAAGAAGATATTTTGCCGACGATAATTGATATTTCGTAAAATCACACGTTGTTTGTAGTGACCACGTAAAAAAGCTTTCATCCTAGATTACTCCCAACTTTGCGCTTGAATTGCGAGTGATTCGCTTATTCAATTAAAACCTGACAAAAAATTGGAATATTTCATTTTTTTGCTTTCCTATCAAATTTTGAAATAGCCATATTGAAATTTTCACTGAGAAATATAAGCTTAAACAAGAGGTACCCCAAAATATACTTTGAGACATTCTAAAAAAACACCGGCATATACATTTAAACTCTTAGATTTTCCTGCATTGAAAATTTCTAGAATAAATGTAAATCATTAATTAATCAACGTCTTTTCTAAAATTATTAGTAATGCGACATAGTTATCTGTTTATTATATTAAACGTGAAACAGAACAGTTCAATTCATTTTGTTTTCTGTTTTAGTGAATATTTGAGATGCCCAATCTTCGAGAATTAAACAAGATAAATGTTTTGCAAAATCGCCATGGCAACAATGTACGTATCATGTTAATTCTGATCATTCTTTATCATTCTTCTTATATTTCAAATGCATACAGTGCATCCCTTTAAACTTAATCGCTGCTTAAATTTGCTATCTACCTCATAAAATACCCCATTAAAACAGATGTCTATAGCCACTTTACGACATCAACCCTTCAGACGGGAGTGATTGTTCACGTTTATCTTTTTTTACTATATTTGCCTATCGCATTGTATCTCAAATTCCTTCACATATTTGTCTCAATAAAGTGTTTCTTGGCTTCTGCGATTTTAATCTATATAATTTCAAAAAATCCTCAACGGTGCGCGAGATTTTTTGATTTTCTTATGCTCACAAATTACTTGTGTAATTTCGCTCTCGGAGTTAATAATAATATATATATATATATATTATATATATATATATATATATTCGTGGCCAAAATTCTAATCCGCCTACCCTATCTAGGATAAATTTTACAAATTCATTAAAATGAAAACAATTTTAGAATCAATATTGTTTATTTACTTTAAAAGGAATTACAAAACTATTTTGTCATCTTTCAGACAAATACATGTACTATGTGTTCAAAACTTAGTATATTTACCTTTAGCTATAAGTACTGCTTGAATGCGGTCAGGCATTGAATGCATCAAGTTTCGACACATTTCTTCGGTTATTTCTTGTGTCAAAACCCGAATTATTTCTTGTTTCAACTGCATTGCGGATGTTGGCTTCCGTCGATCAATCAGATTTTTAAAAATTGCCCAACAATGTCCAATGGGATTCAGATCTGGAATCGATCCCGGCCATGGACCGAGAACGTCAATAGATTTACTTTGTTGCCAATTTCGTACAACTTTTGCTTGGTGGCATGGTACACCATCATGCTGGGATAGATCACACGAATGTATCTCCATCCAAGGTTGAAATTTCTCTCTTAAAAGTTCAAGATAGCTGGTGGAATTCATAGTTTTCCCCTCTGGGATGAACCAAATTCCTCCATGTCTTTTCGAAGAAATGCATGAATGTTCTTCTTAGTAAGGCGTGGCTTGAAAGACCTGTCGATGAAAGTGCAGATTAAATTCCTTTTGTAAACGACGGCGAATGGAGCGACAACTTAAATGGATATTTGTAGGAATCTCAGCTTGAATTTCAGGACTTGTGATTGCTGGATTGACAATGGTACATCGACGAATCAATCGATCAGTTTGAATACTACTGGATCTTGGACGCCTGGAACGCTTACAAGATTTAAACGATCCAGTTTCTTGATAATGGTTTAATGCACTTGGAAATAAAACGTTTAGCTATTTCACGTTGAGACACTTTATTTGTGCTCGCACTTCTATCGACAGTTCTGCCATGACCGGCGTAAAATACACAAATGACTTCTTCAAATTGAGCAAAAAGCTGATGAAATCATTGACATCAGTTACTATAAATAGAACGAGCATGTATTTGGTCGTAATAACTAAGTTATGGGAAGCAAATGATGAAAATTTTAGAAATTTTATTAAAGACAAATCAAAAAACCTAAAATACAAGAAATAGTATGGGTGGACTCAGACTTTTGGCCACGACTGTATGTATATATATATATCGTCTTCCATTTTTGCAATATAGCAGAATAAATCCGAAACAGGAAATATAAGTATCTTTGTCTACAAAGCAAGCTTATAATTTATCTCAATTGATTCAAAAACAAAACATATAGCTGTTGGAAACTATTTAAAAACTTGTTCATAGAATTTGAATCTGATTAGATTTTGCTTTCACTTAAATTAATGCAGAAGTTCACTTTGGGAAACTGATCCTAGTTTTTTTCGAGATGTTCAAGCTTTGTTCAAACACCTTTTTAAGGTAATCTAAGAATTATATTTTTATCTTAAAAATGCGTTTAATATTTCTCTACGCAATTTTCGTTGTATGCAATCTTAATTTTTCTTCATAGTCATTCATAAAAATATAGAATTCATTTGCAATCCTTTCTACTGATTTGATTCATTCTTATCTTTACATGAATTAGCAATTAAAACCACACGTTTTGCTTTTTCTTATTTATTAATTTAGAGATGCTTTGATTGTGAGATGCTTTCCCCTGAATGGGTTAGTGTATCATACGGAATTTGGATCTGTTTAGAGTGTTCTGGTGCTCATCGTGGGTTGGGAGTTCATCTTAGGTGAGTTAACAGATAATTTTTTGAAATATTTTAATTTCTGTTGTTTAATAATGAAATTCGATTAGTTTTGTTCGTTCCGCCACTATGGATAAATGGAAGGAAAGCGAACTTCGTAAAATGGAAGTTGGTGGTAATAGCTTGTGCAGGTCGTTTTTCCAGTCACATCCTGATTATGACACTTCTTGGTCGTTTTCTCAAAAATATAATAGCAAAGTAGCAGCACTTTATAGAGATAAGGTTCGTATATACTCTTTTTAGTTAGAAATGTTTGTTAAACGCCCCCTTTTTATTTCTGATGTTACTTTTAACAAAATGGCCACCATCCCTTGCAAGGGTATTGAATTTCATGGTTTTTTTAAGTTATCAATGTTTTTATTATTTGAAAATATGTATAAATTGTAGTTATATCTGATGTATTAACTTCGTTTAATTAATCATGTTTACTTTAATATGTAATTTTTTGTCAAGAAATATTTGCAATGTTTTCGGAATGCATTATTTTAAAGTAATCATTGACACAGAAATGCAATAGTGCATATCATAGAAGTTAAATTAGCCAACTTAGATTCCAAAAATATTTGAAAAAACTTTGAGAATTCCGTATATTGTTGTATGTATAGAAAGTTTTTAGCGCTTTATAATTATTTTAGCCAAAATTTATTTATTTGTAGTTTATGATATTTTCCCCATTGTTCTTTTAAAAGGGAAACTGTTGGTTCCTAGAGCAAAGCATTCGATTTTTTGAAGCATTTCCAAACTCATTTTCTAAATCCAGACATTTCTTAAGCCAATATTCAAGTCAAAATGCGATAGGTCGTTGTCAAATCAACAGACTAAGTTGTGTTCAAATGCTTTACATACCAACCAATGACCAAATGAAATAAGGTTTCTGTGGTTTAAGGTGTAGAAAAATTATATTTCAGACATTAGTCGTTGCAGTATAATAATTGATTAGAAACATATCTTATGACTACTTGAAAGAATTTTCTCCTTTTAATAGTGCACCATGCTGTTTAAGGTTAAATCATGAATTTCTAGTACTAATTATAATTTTAACAAGGTTAAAACTTGTAAGTGATATATGAGGTACTTCTTATCTTATCCATGCTATATTCCATTGCAAGAAAATCATGTGTCATAATGCTGTTTTCTANATTGTCAATTCGAACATTTGAAGCCACTCAGCAAATGTGGGATTATAACTCTCTACTTTCCCATTAAATTTGGGTAGTGTCGCTTTGCATGGAATTGTATCATTGGCTATTAATTGCGGTAGAATCGAATTCTCATATTTCGATTTTCTATGATTGGTTCATATGTCCTCCTCCTGCAGTTGTGTGGTCACTGCTTTCTTAATTTCATTTATTATTTTTTGTTTTTCATTGTCAGAGTCTTCGTCTGATTCTTTGAATGCTACTTCCTTTCAGCTTGGCCTATGTGGTGCCTGTAGTTCACTGTCTTTTTTAGTTAGGAATTCGATTTCATGGGATCGCATGTCATTTCTACCTTCTTCTTCTGTTAAGCGTAGCAGTCTCAATTTATCTTTGAGTTGTTCTTTGTAGTTTTGATTATTTTTTGTTTTAGCTCTATTCATTCAATTCTTGCAATGTATCAGGTCAATGACTATATATTGCCGTAATGAGTTGATCATCAATCAGTTTTCTAACAATTGTATCTATAATTTTTTGATTGAATAATTCAAAATTTTGAGAAAAGTAGCCACCAAATTTATATGATTTCTTAAAAATTGTAACTAATAGCACAGACAATATAAACGGAAAATGTGAGAACCTTAAATTATGACAAAAGTTGCTATACAATACGTTTTCTTTCGGACCCAGCAGAATATTTTTAACGAAACATCCGATACCTACATAATTGTGGTCATTGAAAAGTACGTTTGCATATTACATCAGGCTGTGTAAGAGTCGAGTCGCGCTCGAGCACTACATTGGATTGACAACGGGCTTTGCTTAGATATCGCTAGTTTATTTTTGTGCTCTTTTATTGTCAGGCAAAATTAGAACATCTTAGTCCTTATAACTTGAACATAGTTAATTTGATGATACAACATATTCTTCTTGTTTCATTCAATATACGATTGTTTTATTTTGTATAGTGTAATATTAAATGACAGGAAGAACTATGCCAAAACTGCTGAGAACGCAAAATTTTGAATTACGTAACCAACAAAAATTAACCTCGTCGAAAAGTTATGTTTGGCAAACCGAGCGGAATTCATTCAAAATCAGAATGAGCTCGTTAACAAGTCTGTACTATATTTTATACCAACGACATGCAGTTACTGGGTACTCTTTGTTCTACTTTCAATAATTACATGCACATGTCCATTATTTTGGGTGTTTGAATTAAAGTGCCTAGGAATAGTGAGACGATCAGCCTCGGGTACCACTCAAGAATGGGTTTCAAAAATGCATACTATTTCGTTAATTTCTTCCTTTATAATATTTTAGTTTGATCCAATTTATTGTTTTATTTCAGAATATTTATTGTCTTCTAATTTCTAAAAATTATTCCCCTGCTAATCTGTTAATCTTTTACCTTTTGTCACATGCAAAACTTGGTAGGTTTTTTTGTTAGAAATAGCATTCAATGTCCCAATGTAGTCACTTTTTTAAAACCTTGCTCTTCATAACTTATTCTCCTGTATAAATTATGTTCCCCTTTTCATAATCATTTTAATCATGTAGTCACCACAATGTAATAATTTCCATGCAATATTAAATTGAATCATTATAAATATTATCCAAACAGTGCATGTCCAATCTTCCATTATTGTTTTTAGTGGACTTGTTAGTGGTCAGTTTTTGCGGTGAGTGGTTTTGCAAATCCACGCATATCTATATTTTGCAGATTGATCTAAAACCACGTAGGTTGTGTGGAATGAAGTGATGATGATGTGAATTTCTTTTTAAATAAAGAGAAATTAAATCAATTCAATTTATTTCAAAATTACGTGTCGGCTAACACTGTTCTAATGTACTTGTAGTTCTTAAGATTGAATTAAATTATAAATATGTGCATATTACTAGAACGTGTAGTATATTCTGCAATTATGAACTAGAAAATTTATAAGTGGAGTTCTTAGCAGACAAATACTTAAGCTTATTATGCAAAGATCGGACATTACTTTTTACTCATCCCTAACTCTATATTAATGACGGTCCCTCCTTAGATGCCTGTGAGGCCCCGCCTCACCAATTTTTAGCAAAAAAATTCATATGATGCAATTTAGGTGTTACACTTTAAAGATTTAAAATAAAATATTTATACTCTATTAAAAATATACAATATTCTTTCTTAACATAACCACTTGAAAAATAAACTAACTATGGAAACTCTGCATTGGAGAGGCCTCTGGAGTATTATTGCCTCAATTTCGATGCAAAATATTTCATTTTCCACTTCGGTGTGTAGATATATTCAGATTAACATTTCGTTTTCTTTGATGCCTGAATTATTGCGCCTCTAACCAATCAGGTTATTACACAGCACCTCGAGTAACTAGTTTTATGAAATAGCTAATTTATTGCCTTGTGGGTTAAGGTCACATTAATAATTTCGTTGTGGATGCTACAAAAGAGAATGTATTGTGTTGTGTACATTTTCGTGCTTCAGTCATGTGAATATTTTTTATTGTGTTTTATAAGATTTCGGTTTAAACTTTGAAAAAGAAAAATAATATGAGTCAAGAAACAGGGCCTGTAAGTAATTGATTGTAAACCTTCCCATAAATTATTTGTCTCCCAATCAAATAGTGCAATTAGTTGCTACTTATTATTTTGAAACAAGACTAAACCCTGCACATGTTTCTTCCAATTTTGATATCACAAATGGCCTAAGCATTTTTGAGATGGCCGGTAGCAGACTTCATTTTCACTGGGAAGAACTGCCAATATCGACCTGAAAATAATATCAGATATTGCAAAACTCAAATTTTTTGAAAATGTAAAAATTAGTCCAAAAACGATTTCATAATTGTTGAAATGGCAATAAATTCAATTTTTTTCTTCAATCTTTTTCACTTTTTTCATTTTTGTGTATTTTTTTAGAATTGCTCCCATTGAGACTAAATTTTGTGTGTGGCTATTAAATCAACCTAACACTATCACGCATATTAAATTTTTGATTTTTTTACGTTAACCGGCCGAACTATTCTTGTGCGCTAAGTATAGGGAAGATCGGTGTTTGCGAGCTCTCACTATAAAACCCATAGTACTTAGCGCCCGTATTAATAT